>JAVQJS010107515.1:0-10803 GCA_036024795.1 Galaxias rostratus | reverse complement strand
TAGGGCCTTGGGGGTCTGTAAATAATAATTAGAGGGAATGTCTGGGTAGACCTACTTTTAGAGGCTACATATGTTGTGTTAGTATAAAGAATTTCGAAAGTGTCAAACTCAAGTCCAGGAATGTTCCATCCTCTGGCCATTTTTTATGTCTATGCCTCACTCTCTTAACTAATTTCTTCATTGTGGGTGTTATTTCTTCTTTGAGTAGGGGTTGACGGACATTTTAAGACCAAACTTAAACCCAATTAAATTAATTGTATGATTAACCCTATACTAATGCCAATATATTGTATTTAACAAATCGTTAATGAAACTCCCTATTCACATCTTTCAATATTCAAATAATATTAACTTAACCACCATTTTCTTTAAATAAATAGTTTGTCCATGCTCAATAACCTAGTTTTGAAGTTTGAACAATGTCTAAGCCCTCCGTTCCCAAACATTATAACAGCACTACCACTACCACAGCAAATAATCTGCCTAAGATTACATACTCCTCCCCCCAGCTACACATTTAGATTCTGTCAATGAAAATCACAAACAGAACTGGTGACAAAGGGCAGCCCTGGTGGAGTCCAACACCCATTGAGAGTGTGTTTAACTTTGTTTTTCGAGTATACGGACACAACTCTCACTCCAGTTATTTAGGGACCGGATACCTTGTAGCAACGGCCCCGGTACCCCGTACTACCGCAATCCCCCCCAAAGGACTCCATGGGCGACACGGTTGTAGGCATTCTTGAAACACAAAACACATGTAGATAGGATGGGCAAACTCCCATGCCCCCAAAACAGCCCCGCCAGGGTAAAGCGTTTGCACCGACGGCCTTCTGACCGCAATTTCTAGCAGCCGCTTGCACAATGGAGGCTGTGAACATGGTCCTCTCAGATCAATGTTCCCAACCTTCCCTGGGATACACACTCTTCCGGAGGTGGGAGTTGAGAACTTCCTGGACAGGGTTCTCCACCAGGCGTTCCAAATTCCCTCTCACTGCACGTTTGGGTTTTCCAGGTCTGTCAGGCAGCCTCCCCCGCCATCTGACCCGACTTACCACCTGGTGGTGATCAGTTGACAGCTCAGCTCCTCTCTTTACCCGAGTGTCCAAGACATACAGCTGCAGGTCTAATGATACAACCACAAAGTCAATTGTCGATCTGTGACCTAGGGTGCTCTGGTACCAGGTACAGTTATGAACATCTCTATGCTTGAACATGGTATTTGCTACGGACAATCCATATCTCATACAGAAGTCCAACAGCAAAGCACTACTTTGGTTCAGATTGGACAGGCTTTACCTCCCTTTGTTACCCACATGGGCGTTGAAGTCCCCTAGCAGTACTATAGAATCACTAGACCATTTCCAGGTCCCCACCAAGTGACTCCAAGAAGGCCGGGCATTCCGAACTGCAATTGGTGCATAAGCGCAAACAACAGACAGAGCCTTCACCCCAGCAACTCGCAGTTGCAAAGAAGCGACCCTCTCGTTCACCGGGGAAAACTCCAATACAGCAGCGCCCAACCGGGAACTCATAAAAATCCAACACCTACCCGGCGCCTCTCACCCTGGGTCACTCCATAAAAGAATAGCCCAATTGGAACAAGCCATGCTTTATGGCCTCCTCTCCAGGTGAGGTCAATTTGCTAATGAAAGGAGAAGAGAGAGGTAGGAAAGGGCAAGCACAATTCTGAATGACTAGGGGAGAGGCACACACCCACATAGGCCAGGCCATGACCCAGAGGCCATCACGCGCCCTTTAAGTCTCCCTAACAACTCCTTAACTAGAATCTAGCAAGCTTTTTTTAAGCAAGCTCAATTGAAGACTGTCTTTGAAATCGAAGCACTCTAACAAGAAAGTATATTGAGTCCGAAATACAGCATCTATCGAAATACCTACTTAAATTCGAGTGTGTCTTGTACTCACTTATCCTGAGATAACATACCAGAAGGCATGCATCTCCGTGACTTATTGTCCTTCTGATTCAAATAGGTGAATGGTTCTAATGCACTAAACGGCTATCCCTGTTGCATTCAAACATATCACATCACCACCATGCCTATTGGATCAGTATACTTCACTGCTATCCCTAATGGATCAATGGAATTCACTTCTCTGCTATCGCAATTGCATCAGTAGAGTTCACTTCAGTCACTAGAGCAAGGTATTATGGACTCCCTCTGACGTCATTAGCTTTATGTAGAAAAGCACAAAAAAAATCACTTTGCGTTTCCTATCTCGACTTCCTGTATACCATTTATTTTAGTTTATGGTATGAATATTGATCATTCTTATTATTGGCTGAGATGGTGGTTCAGAGCACACATATTACTGAAAACCAGAAACTGCTTTCCTTTGATTTACGTCCACTTTGTGTGTTCTGTGCCAAATCTTGTTGCAACCAGTTGATGAGATTTCTTTTCATCTATCTGTGCCTCCTACTTTAATTCATGTTGCGTCTTTACCATCAATTTACTTCAAATACAAATACACTATCTGTGTCCCACTTCCCCTTAGTCTCACGTAACGACATACATTGCACAGAAGCCACTTGGAGAACAGAGGGAAAGTGACATGATAATATAAATGGAACAAACCTGCCCTTGTACACTCAGAGCGCAAACTGTCATTGATCAACCGTCAATTGTAGGCTTGATGCTATAGTGCTTCTTACAAATCATCGGAAAGACCTGGAAGCTCATCTAAATTAGGCTTGTTCAATTAGCTGTGAATAAACGTTTTTGTCTGTGATATGTATCATGATTATCCTAGATTTTATTGCTGGGATTATGATACCTTCTTCAATTTATTGATTTTCTCTTAAGGTGGTGAGCAACTTGAGTTTACGTGCATTACTACCACTTAACAACTGATGTATTTTCTTGCACCAAATGTACAATAAAATGCTATGTTTTATAGCATATAGACCTCTGGAGGGACCATCGTTGTTAACTCGCTCATTTAGTCCCTCATAGGTCGATCTTACCAAGTTCACTTGAGTGACGCCGACTTAAGGAATGACACTTAAAATGGCAGCGGTGATTCCCTCAACGGGAAGTGCCAAGGAGGGAGGGGGATCAACGAGGGCATGATGACCTGCAATTGTTAATCAGCATTGGAGTCTAATGTGAAAAGTTCAGAAGGGCAGGCTTTATCCAGCATCATATAAAGCGAAGTTGGCCAAAAGAATCATAACAAAAATTGTGCATCGTTGTCAACTATTTAAATCGTTTTCATAGGTCTACCCCAAGTTCGGGCAACTCCCCAAAATACAAATAAACATTACTCAAACACCTTTCAATTTCTTCCGGTGGTTCTTGGTATTTATAGTAGATAGGACCAACATATATTTTTTTTAAACAAGTGATTATACATTAAATGCTCCAAATTTGTGTACTTACTAAGCATTTGCTAATAAAAACAAATATGTTTTCAGTAGATCTAACAGTGAACTTTAGTGTAAAAAAAGGTTTTTAATTTTACAGAGTTGATAGTTTGCTGTAGCCAAGCGGTGCCTTCAGAAAGCTCACATATCCCATGGCCAACTTTGACATTTGTTTACTTCTTTGCCTGGGAAAACTATTGTATATATTGCCATACTTACTTTGCCAAACTAACTGCTTTTAAAGCTACATGTTCGTTTACCTAAATTAAGGGTACAATTTCAAATATGTGTTTGCTGAAAACTGCAAACGTGTCAAACAAATTAACTTATTTTTATGACGTGGCCGAGGCAACAACAATTCTACAACCCCGAACCAAGGGGTTTGCTTACAATTGGATTTGAACATGCATAACCAGTGCCAGATAATCACTGGGTCGAAAACACATTTAGAAACATCTTAGTAAAATGTAGGTCCCATTGCAAGATTATTGCTCAGTATTATAGTATATATATATGTACATATCTGCTTAATAAGTCTATAAAGCGGCAAGGATTTGGTAGACTTTACAAACACAACATTAAAGGAAAGGTCTAACATTTCGCATGACAATCGAGAGGATCGCTTGTCATGCACATTAAGTCCTATATTAGCAGAAGTATTTTAAATGTAAAAAAAATATCAAAACCGCAACACACATTAATATAACCTTGAATTACCTTGATACTTAAAATAACCCTGCAACATTAATGTAACAACTAGCTTGTCACTTGCAACGTTCCCAATGCGTCACTCACATTCATAACCAATCGTTTAAGTTTAAATTTGCAACAATGCGTTAGGCTATAGGCCTAGGCAATCGTAGCCAAACTGTCTAACAATACCATACATAGAACATACAAAATATATATCAATGCGAGGGGCGCACCGTTTTTGACTGTCCGTTTTGATAAAAAAAAAAAGGCAGATTCTAACTAAGTTCAACATCTACAACTGCGCAGTGTTGACTTTTGAAATTTACAACTAATGTTATAGCGGTAGAAATATTACATTATTCAATATCAGTGGCTTAAGGATATGTGCTTAAACTAATACATCAATCATTTGATATTAAATGAAACAATGCAAGTATTCACAGCGCTTCCCATTTTCCCAATTTGTTTTGATCTGGCCTTTTTCCAAAATTGATGAGAAGAGAAATGAAGGCTGTTTCTTGAGAGATGATTAAAAAAAATGTGGTTCTCATACAACAGTGCGCACTAATTCCTTCTCAGAACAAGGCAACCTTGCTCTAACCAGAAATGAAAGAGAAATGCGTGGTCCTGCTCCGTATCTGGAAAAGAAGACAGGAAAATAAATTGATTTTCATTAAATGGTGACTCATGGAGATTGACCGAGGCAAAGCAGCGAAGAAAAATCCATATTGGAAACTTTTTTGTCAATAAAAAGACAATATTATGATAGACAAAAGAATGCAGGAAAAGGGGTCATGAAAAGACCAATCCAAATTTGAGTTTGGGTTTGAGTCACGCAGAAGAACATTTATGATACGCAGAAAGAATGAAAAGACTATGAAGGAGTGCATGATGCCTTCTGTCAACTATGGTTGAAGAAATTTGATGATTTGGGATTGCTTTGGTGCAGGTAAGGTGTGACAAAGATTTGTCCAAGATTAAAGAAATCTTGTATAAGGAAGGTGTGCAATGGAAATTTTAAATATTAAACACGCGATACCAAAAAATGTAAGTTCAATACAAGTATTTTGTTTAAAAAGGTGCGTCTGCAAAAGATCAAATACATTCGCAAAAGGATCCTCCCCTGGAGCGTTTATGACGCAATCCAAAAGAGATGACAATTTTCATCTGAAATCTGCTTTCTTATATATACCAAAACAGAGGTGTGTCATTTTCCCTAAAAGTCACATACGCATCCTTATCCGCAATTGTAAAAATACACTCATATATTGGGTTTAGACTGATGGCTGCTAATTTATGTATTTCTTCAATAAATTGCAAGTCAACTTCAATTTTGCAATTACTATCATCATTTTTCAATTCCATGCCATACTCTGTGGACGGCATTTGATTGAAGTCAATTCCTTCTATAGCAAGACAACGACCCAAAGCACAGCTCTGAACTCCATAAGAACTATTTAGGGATGAAGCAGACAGCTCGTATTTCGTCTATAGTGGAATGGCCAGCGCAGCCACGAGATCTTAACACAACTTAGCAGTTGTGGGAGCAGCTTGACCGTATAGTATGTGAGAAATGCTCATCAAGCCAATAAAACTTGTGGGAGTTGCTTCAGGAAGCATGGGGTGATATTTCTTCAGATTAACTAAACAAATTGACGGCTAGAAAGCAAAAGGTTTTAAAGTCTGTAATTGCTCTGGCCAGGTGTTCATGATTTATATCATGCTTTGTAGTGAAAGTTCCTATGAAGTGATATCCCCAAAAAAAGACGCTCTATACACCATTTTGGAGGCCATTGTGTGCATAAGATGTACTAAGCAAAAACATTAGATTAGTTGGATTTTTAATTTTTTTACATACCAAATATAGCTGAGTAAGAACAATAGGTAAGAATATATCTACCAAATAGACTGTTGATACAGTTTATATCGATCCACTGTCAATATTGTTTATACTGTTTATACCTCATGGCATCGTGTTCATATTTAGCAATTGCATTCATATTTATCACTTATGTACATATATTTTACTGCGTCTTCTGCACTTCTGGTTAGATGCGTTTTGTTGTCTCAGTACGTGTACTCCTGTGCAATGACAATAAAGTTGAATTTAATCTAATCTAGTCTAAATATGTAGCTATGCCACAGAGTATCCGAATGCTTCAAATTATGCCTTTCAATGCATATGTCTATAGTTATACCCTGCTCGCAGCTCTTTGTATACAAACTTGCTACAGTTTTTGTTCTTGAAGGTATGCTTCCCTTTGGATATGCGGAACTCCCTACCAGTTGGTGTGGAGGGTGGTCTACAAGTGATTGTCACACATCCATCCCCCTGTGCCACCCCTGCACTCAGCCCAAATGTGCTTGTTGGAACAACCGAAAGTTCACAGGTAATACTCAGTACACACAAATACAAACAAATATGTTCACCTGGAATATTCCAACTCATCTGGAATTTTGGGAACTCACATCTCAAGTTCCTGGGTAACAATGTACAGAATTCCAGGGGGATGTATCAATGAAAGAGGATGATTTATTTTTCTTTGGTTGTAAAACAAGTATTCTTAGTAATAAACATAATCACTTTATGGCACTAACAGGATTTATTCTATTAACTCTGCATTTGGGCAGCAGGCTCAGTTGTTAGTACTGTTATGTCACAGCAAGGTCCTTGGTTTGAACCCCAGCTGACCCAAGGGGCCTTTTTGTGTGGAGTTTGCAAGTTCTCCCTGTGTTTGTGTAGGTTTGTGCGCTCTGGTTTCCACCCACACAAAAACAAACGTAGTTCAATGTGCCTATGGATACCGAGGTGAATTGTCTAGGGGTTAACAGCCCACATAACCACTCTACTGTCTTTATCCTCAACCCACCTACTCATTCCGTGCTTCTGCTGCTCCATCTTTCAAGGAGGATCTGTCTTGCAATAACATATTGGAAATTACCCCACTGGAGGAAAAGATAGAGGTAAGAGAAAAAAAATTGCATTAGCAACCATTATTCCATTATTATAATCAGCTGACCTTTCACTGTATCCAGAAAAACTGGACAGATTAGAATGGGTTTTGAAATTCCAATTATCCTTTAATAACATAAAACAAGTTATTCAGCCCCAAGTAGCTTTTTTTTATTTGATCAATTTAGGTTTAGCCTGCAAAACAGTCTTCTTTCTACAAGTTTCTTGGATGTCATTCAATCTTTACTTAATGATTGTTATTTTTGTATTTACCTTGGTTTTGTTGGTGAATTTAATATTTTTATTAAAGATTCTAAATAAACGCCTTATGTTTGTATGTCCTAGGTGATAGAGCCTGACCAAGGATCAAGAGAACCAGGCTCTTTACTGTCTTTAGATCACCATCCTTCTTGTCTGACCCCATGGGGACAACTAGGTGGGGAGGGTCAAAGGGAGGACAAGGAAAGGGTTAACCTACTAGGTAAAATACAGGAGTTTAATTTAGATGCCTTTCTTGGCCACTGTTTCTTCTAAACGCTTTCCAAACATGGAAATACAAGATATTTTTGCCATGTAAATGTTTCTTAAAACTGCAAAAGTAACACAAAAATGAACATGTTACTTTCTTTAAACTTTAAATTCTTTTTTATCTACCCGAATGTTATGAAACTCACTGACCCAAGTACTGCCTGTTGCCTTTACCCCAGAAGTTCAACCTTCCAAGGCCAAAAAGCCTCGTGGTCTGGAGCTTCCTTCCTCCTCTTGTCTGCTGGCTCCTGGCTTGTCATTAGACAAGGTCAATGCTGCTGTCAACAGTCTATTGGCTACAGGAAGCTCAGCCAATACCCTCACACCTACAGTCATCACCTCACATGCTCTGGTAGGTTTTGCTTAAGATGAACGTAATCTATATTCTGTCTGGATACCAGACTTAATGGCATCTTATCATCACATCAGGGCTAACTAGTTAATTTGATATCAAATTAGGCCATTACATATTCTGTAATATTCATTACAATGTTGTACATTTGTTAAAAAAGGCACCTATGTATAAAAAGAAAGATATTCTAATCAGAAACATACTGGACTTTTTTAAGACCCCAGTACTGCTGACCCCCAGTCCGTTACCCTCCACCATCCACTTTTGGAGTACCCTGAGCCCCATTGCTCCTCGTTCACCAGCCAAGCTCTCATTCCAGGTAACTACCAAATTTTACTACCAAAGTCTGTGCTACGCATCATTCACACATGCATGTTAACACAACATGTTAACGCAACATTCCCATTATCCTTGTACCTTTACAACCGCCCATGTGTGATCGGTCCTTCCTCTAATCCATTCACTCATGTATTTTTCACAGTAGAATCTGTGTCTAGAACATAGAATACATAACATCGACAAATAAACAAAGCCTGAGGACACTTTTTTAACCGACATACATTACAGTGGTTCATTATATAATTGCATGTTATCGGTGGAACTATAAAACATCTCTTTGATTAATCTGATTGTCTTTGGTAGTGTTCTCGCTACCATGTAGTATTAGGATTTTCCGATAATCTACAACAGTGCAAATTCCCAAAATATCAGAGCGCACTCGCTTTTCGTAAGATACTGGTAGATATGCTATGGAATAGATCATGCAAGCCCATAACCAAGCTAAAAGCTAGAAAACAGAAGAAAATCAACAAAAAATCCTAGTACATGAACTCAGTTACAGTTGAATCACACCATATCTGTAAACCTTCAAGCTAATTTCAAGGTGCATTGGACATTTGGACATCAAGATTACATTGGCAGTGAAGGGCTTTATCACTAAGTTGCTCCAGTTAAGTCTGTTGGTCTGATTAATCTTACCCTTCTGCTTCTCATGTCCTTCTCAGTTTCCCACCAATAGCAACCAGATCCACATCCCAGCACTGAGTGTGGATGGGCTTTCCACCCCAATAGTACTGTCCCCTGGGCCCCAGAAACCATAAGGCCCCTTACCCAACAGTAAAGAATCTTACTTTGGCGCATATACCATATGGGACTCCCAACATGCTAGTACTGTGGATAAAACTATGAAAACTTTGCTCTTTATCGAGTGGATAATCTCCAGTCTTTCCGATGGAATAACAGAAAGGGGATTCACTTGTCACTAAAGGAAAGCAAGACTATACTGCTGGGCAGTCAGACATGCAGGACGCTATTGAGCACGGAAGTGGGAGCAAGTCATAAAGGGGTTCCTATGATCGGCACCCTACTTTGGGTTCTGCAGAGATTTGGCTGTCAGTCAGGCTGGTGATAGGTGATTAACTGCTCAGAGATTGCATCTTGTAAGGGAGTTAGTGAACAAATTTTTTAGAACTTAGATTTGTACACACTGTTATTTATCTATTGTTTTCACTATATTCTAAGTGAACTGATTGTATATCCTCTGCATATTTCTACTTTATCTGTTAGTGTTTGTATATATTACTGCCTGGTTTCAAAGTGTTTAACTCTAAAAGGGAAAATGGTCTTGGCAGGCTTTTCATCTATTTAGTGGGCTGGATTATTGTTGTGCTCCCAACTGTTTCCAATAAACTATTTATCCACGCTGAAACAATCAATGTAAATTTTAGATGTCTGCTGACATTATAATGTATTTTAACCCCAGCAATGATCCAGGACAATAATGTTTATGTATCTGAACAAATATATGTGATAAAGATGTACATGAGACAGGCAGCACTTTACAAGAAAAAAAAATTAACAAAGAGAACAAATGAGCTATGTAATATCTTTTTTTCATGTTCACACACAAATATCTTTTAAAGAGCTAGACATGTTAGATTGCAAACAATGCAAACAATGTTGTAACATGTTGTCAAATCGTCCATGAATGTGTGTTTATTTTTTTGGGACTGAGGTCATTACAGATCAAAAAAGACATGTACACTGCATTAATCCAATAAAAGTGCATCTGTTTCCTCACATAAAATAAAAAGTTAATATTAAGTGCCACAGAGGCAGCCTTCACACAATATGCTTTAAGTGAATCGTTTTCTTTTCATCAAGTGGAATACAAAGTAGAACCACCCGTTTCACGTTAAGCTTTTTCCACCCTTAAATTTATGAAAAAGGATTGACAAGTAGTGAGTATGAAGATAGTATGTTTGGTCACAATCTGTTCCAATTAATGAGATCCAATCTCAAGATATCAACTTTCACAGTTTATTTTACGGCTGTATTTTTGTCCATTTGTTTATTGGATTTATTTATTTACTTATTTATAGACAATTTTAAGTTAGATATGACTCTTTCTCTGAAAAGAGCTTTGTTAATAACATGAGAGCTGACCTGTCACTCAATCAAGGGATTTATTGGCAACATTTTCGGATGATTGACTGATTTCAAGGTTTCTATGAAATGTACTAATTTTTTCATCCAGACAATTTTTTTAAATTTATCAACAAACATTTTTATTTTGGCACAGCAATCTAAGCATTACAGACAAGATCTTGAGCCACCACGTGCCATCAGAACAGCTTAAATGTGCCATGGCATCGACATTGCAAAGTCTGTAATTCCACTGGAGGGATGGAACACAATCATTCCACCTCATTTGGGGCTATGATAGTGGCGCTGTCACACACAGGTCCGAAATCCCTAGGTGTTCAATGGGGTTGAGATCTGGTGACTGTAAAGGCCCTAGCATATGATTCACATAATTTTCATCCATCCATCCATCCATTATCAGAACCGCTTATCCTATGCAGGGTCACGGGGGGGGGGGGGGGGGGGGGG
>JAVQJS010107511.1:0-28361 GCA_036024795.1 Galaxias rostratus | reverse complement strand
CCCCCCCCCCCCCCCCCCCCACCCCCCCCCCCCCCCCCCCCCACCCCCCACCACCCCCCCCCCCCCCCCCCCCCCCGCCGCGGCCGCCCCCCCCCCCCCCCCCCCCCCCGAGTTCCGGGGGGGGGGCTGAGACAGGCTCGGGATGGTGCTTAACTGTTGTTCTGAATTATTTTTGGGAACATGAGCCCCGAGGGACGTGTGGAACAATAAATGCTGAACCACACTGTAGTTAACAGCAACCTCAACGATGCCATACCAAACATTTTTTCAGTCATTTGTTTTGATGGGATCAAAAAAAAGTTTTATAAACGTTTTACATATATATCAGTGGTTCTCTACTGCAGTCACCGCTGCTTGTTATGTATATATATATATATATATATATATATATATATATATATATATATATTGCATATGTGAATATATATACCTTAAGAAAATATTAACTTGGCGAACTTGTTCTGGTATGTAGTGTACTGGGAAACACTCTGGAGCCATGTACAAACCCTTGTCATAATTTAATTATAAATTTAACAATTAGAGTTTCTGCGGAACAGATCTGACAAACTGGCAAACCGAACGAGATATCCATCTATGTTTAGGACAGTGGGAGACTTAGCACACAACCAGCCATAATTACTGTGTTGCAGCACTAAACCATTGTCTGTCACTTTGCAGAGCGGTCTATTATTATCTATTAGCCCCTGTGCTCCGCCAACACAAGCCACTCCACAGGGGGACCACAGGAAATCCACACGGAAATTAACTGGGCAGTTAACTGTGCCAGTGCACAGATGCATCTCAATCAGTTAAGTAGACTAATAAAAATCCATCTCTAGTTTGAGGCGCCACAACACGCCGAACAGACCAGCTGAGCGAGCCACGTCCTCTCGAATCCAATTATTGGTTTCGAGTCGTCGGCCTGAGTTACAGGCGGACGGCATGTCCCCCCCCCGCTCCCCACCTCCCTTGTGAGTTACGGCTGCTGGTTCCTGCGTTGCAGGAATGCGTTTATGATACAGGATGTCACACACACAGGAAGGGGCAGGGGGCGGGGCTCCACGGTTATGATAGGGGCTTGGGGGGTTCTTTGACCCCTGACCCTATCTGGCAGCTAGCGCTCATTAGAGGCCCCTCCCTCTCCGTTCCGATCACTTCCCGGTCTCAGCGCTCCCCAAAGGTTACAAACACGAGCCGATGTTGTCAAATTGTATTTTCCGTGGAACACAATAATCCCAGAGTAAAGGACAAAAATCGATGATCGCTCACCGTTTTAAGCGTGCCTTTGCTTTATCGTGATTTCACTCTGACCCCGTTCCAGCGACATCAACTCCAAAAGTCATATTTCTCCCATCGGGGACTCGTTTGCTTGTACATTAGCGTTGTATGCCGACAAAAGTGGAACAAGCAACAACACCTGGCCTCGGGGAACGTATTCAAACTTACGAGTTGTGATGGCGGGCCTTGCCCCTGTTGGAAAGCGGAACCCAATCCATTTAAAGCCCATTTGGATCGGTGCCTCGCAGCCGGGCCGGGGCAGCCTTCCTTAGCCCGTGGAAGGAAGAAAAGCAAAACCTCGACTGATAGATAGACCCATAAACAACCCGCTTTTATCCCCTCCAACACGAGGGCCGTGAACAAAGAGCCCAGCTGCTCCGGCCACATTCCCATTCCTCTGTTTTCCCCCTTTTATCTTCCCTGTCATCGCCCCAGCACGGCCAGAGAAAGACACAGCCCGGGATTCGGAGGTGTGCATAAATCACTCCTTTCTCTCGTTCCCTTCTTTCTCTTTGTGTCTTTGTCGCGGCTCCCTCACCAGCGGCCTCAGATGGCCGGCCGTGTCCGTCTCGCCGGCTGAATGCTATTACGGGGGGAACACGAGTGGATCGTTCCGTCGATTCGTGATTAAGCATTTTATCCCTGAGCCTCACGTAGGCAAACCTTTGTAGGAGCGGATCCTATTCGGGCCATGGTATATTTTCCTTAAATACAACACCAGTGAAGTACGGGGGGAAAAATCAATCTTTTGATTGATCTTATTTATAAGCCAAGACACCTGTTGAGCCTCTGGCTCCTCTCGAGGAAACAGTGGCTCGCCCTGGCAACCGGATATTAACAATAATAATACATTATATTTCTTGAGCGCTTTTCAAAACACTCAAAGACACTGGGATACCCACCACCATCTTGTTGAGGGACACCCAGCAGTCTGAGGGGAAGTCCTGCAGCATGGGCACCAGGAACTGCAGGCAGCCGTCCCAGTGGCACAGCAGCAGCATCATGCCAATCAGGTTGATGATTCGCATGACGGCACTGGCGAGGTCGTAGGTCATGTGGAAGATCTGAGAGGGCGGGGGCGGGGTTGGGGGGGCACAGACATTGTGGTTACATGGGAGTGGAGAGAAACACAGAGAGGTCAGAGGTCAGAGGTGAGAAAGGGAAAAAAACAATCGAGATGCATCATGATGGAGACGGTTCCATGGAACTTGAAAGTGGTTCTTTAACGCAACAGTAAACAAGTTACTTAAAACTGACAGCTACATCGGGATCTTTATACTGACGTTCTTTAACATTTATTTCTGCTTTCAGGGATTTCAGGGCAGAAAGCGGTTGGCTATATCGCATAGAAGAGCCTATTTGTAACTTCAACACTCTTCCATGCTTCAGATCAGAGGGAAAAAATACGGTGTTTGGAGTAGTCTCATCCACTTAGGCGCCACAATCTGATGTTTTCGTTCAGGCCGCGCTGTTTGATAAATGAGCGAGGCAGACAAGCTCACCTCAGCGCCCCCAACCCCCCATCCTCCCCCCATCCTCAACAACAGGAGCAGCTGAGACATTTCTTAAAGAGAGATATGAGATATCAATCAGACGTAAGACATGTACAATGCAAGCCTTTGGTGCAGGCGCGTGCACACGCATCCCCTACACACACATCCTCACACACGCACATCCTCACACACTAATCCTCTCACACACATCCTCACACACACTCATCCTCACACATGCACATCCTCACACATGCACATCCTCACACACGCATCCTCAAACACGCAACCTCACACACATGCATCCTCACACACGCATCCTGACACACCCACATCCTCACACACGCATCCTCTCACACGCATATCCTAACACACGCACATCCTCATACACACATCCTCACACACTCATCCTCACACAAGCACATCCTCACACACGCATCCTCACACATGCAACCTAACACACACACATCCTCATACACACATCCTCACACACTCATCCTCACACACGCACATCCTCACACACGCACATCCTCATACAAACATCCCCATACACACATCCTCAAACATGCATCCTCACACAAGCACATCCTGACACGCGCATCCTCTCACACGCATCCTCGCACACGCACATCCTCACACACACTCTTGATACGAACCAACTAGAGGATGACGCGCTCACCGAACGTTGGTTAAAAAACTGTCACACAAGCCCGAGGGCCCATCCCCCATGAGACCGACAGTCAGAGCATTCGCACTAACACGCACACGCACACAGATTGACAGACAGGAGATCAACATGATCCCCTGCGACTGATAGCTGCTCGTCTTCCTCGTCAATCATCCTCGGTCAATTCAGCCGCCAATCACTGCATCCACTTCATCGTCACTCCACCACAACAACAACAAAGCTGAAAGAAACAGGACCTTTTAGATCTCCATGTGAGAATTTTGCCTTCAGGAGGCAAGGGTCAAATATCATGAAAAGAAAAATAAACATTAACGATACACTTTCCCCAAGTCAGCGTCACGCAGATGAATGCCATGGCGAAAGTCTCTGGTATCTTTTCAAGGAGGGCATTTGTGTGTGAATCACTCGGGCTGATCTTTCAAAATGCCACTTGAACCTTTGAGCGCTTTTCACAGTTGGTTTATGTTCCACTTGTGACTGACAAAATACTGTACTTCATCCCCATCTATTTATGCCCAAATGTCTTGAAGACGCAGGGCTGTTATTAAAAAAAAAGCACTGCGAGGGGCGCAGGGGGGTTGCTCAGAGCCACGGAAGGCACCAACCGTTTAACTGGTGCTTCAAGAATTACAATAGGCTAGAGATTTTATCCTGGCTTATCCAATTACATGCTGAATATTGATCACCTCAATAAGAGGGGCTAGAGGAGGCTAGGATGCCAGAAGGTTTTAAACAGCGGAACATCTAACTGGTCCTGACCTTCCTGCGTCACTGTCTGTTTAACTCTGAAACAGATCTCAGCACTCATCTTCCATGCATGCCAAGTATCCTTTCCCAGCATGCACCACTCCGTGTGTTTGTCGCATCATGTCTCCAGAAATCCAATTATCCAAAGGTCAAGTGAGCACCCAGGCCCCACTGCGCAGAGCACCACTGCAAAATGCCAACGCTTGCTTGCCAATACTGGCATTAGAGAAAAGTGAAGTGATCTCACTCCAGTGGAACCTCCCGTCCACAGGGGCTGCACTCCTTGATCTGAGAGGGGGCGACAGGCCAAGATTGGAGCCAGGACCCGACGCAGAGCATGCCTCACATGGATGAACAGAGATATAAAGAAAGAAAGAAAGAAAGAAAAAAAAACATTCAGCAGTAAGACAACAAACAGTATGGGACCTGAGGCAGACGGCGCTCATGCTAAAAAAGCCAACAATCCTACCCGGCAACAGCCCCCACCAGGTTCCCACACCCAGTCAAACCCACAGAGGAATGACAGGCTAGTATCTTTATTGCTCGTAATGGAACATTTAGCTAGAGATATAATTAGGCACCGCACCCCCAGGTGTTGCATATTTTCACCTTGCTCTGACCCACCTGCTCCCTGACAGGGTCTCAATTGATTAACTGTGTTGCCTCTGTAATAGGCTGCTGATTAACTGTGTTGCCTCTGTAATAGGCTGCTTATCGGAATGTCCAACACTGCCTGTGGGGCCGACAGGTCAGACGAGGAGACAGAGGGAGAGACGACACTGATGGTAATTGAATGTAGAAAGCGCTTAACGCCCCCCACCCCTGCCAACAACATTACACATATTTCAACAGAAGACAGGTGAGAACAGCAACACGGAGCTCCTGGCCCAGCAGAGGAGGCATGCCACTGGGAGCAGAGCCACCCTGAAATAGGGCAACTCCGCCAGACGGGCTTTTTGGTCTGTGGCCAACACAGAAACCACTTGAAAGACTCCATGCCTGCCCAGAAGTCATCTTCAGTGTCTCCCCCACTCCTGTCTGAAATGAATTGGCAGTTAGAGTGGGGTTGAGTGTTAGTAAACCTAAAGCAGTTTCATGGCAAGCATTATTTTTAGGCAAGACGAAAGACCTGGAAAAAAAAACGTTGCTTTTCTCAAGAATTCAAATTGAAATTAAACATCATAATGACAAGGGATCATCGTGATGAATAGGCAAATGATCGTCACACCACCATGATGTGACACATGCGTGCATTTCAGTGTTTCTCACCTCTTCCCATTGATGGATATAGCGTATGAGTCTGGAAAGCCTGAGAAGCCTCAGCAGACTCAGGATCTTGGTGAAGCGGACGATCCTCAGGGCGCGGGCCGTCTTGTACACCTCCGAGTCGATCCCCTTCTCCACGATGAGGAAGATATAATCCACAGGGATGGAGGAGACAAAGTCCACGATGAACCACGTCTTCAGGTACTTCTTCTTGATGGTCTTGGGGTCCAGGATGATGTTGGAGTTGTCCTCGACGATGATGCCGGTGCGGAAGTTGAGGACCAGGTCCGTGAGGAAAAAGGTGTCGGAGATCACGTTGAAGATGATCCAGGGTGTGGTGGTCTCTTCCTTGAAGAAGGTGATGCCCACCGGGATGATGATCAGGTTACCCACCATAAACATCAACATTGTGAAATCCCAGTAGAACCTAAACACGCCGGGGTGTATGCATGCCAGTGTGTGTGTGTGTGTGGATGAAAGGAAGCGGGGAAATGAGACAAGAAATGTAGTTAGATGCAGAGAAAAAAGGGAAGCTGCTACAGAAAATGAATAGACCTTCTGAATTGAGCAGACATCTCAATAACCATTGCCTATCATGCGTTTGCAAAGCTTTAGTTAAAATCTCAAACTTAATTCCGGCAACTGTGTTTTAGCGTATTTGTTTATGATAATTTGGTCAGAAAATAAAACATGCTACAGGAAACAAAACTGTGATTATACATTTAAATCTTGAATTGTTTGAGCAACAAATAAACATGTGCAGGACACAAGATGACGAACGAGATATAGTTTTAAAAGCTATTGGTAGCTGAGTGAGCAGACTGGAAGAGGCGCACATGAAGGGGTAATGTTCAAAGCCACGCAGCCAGCGCTCTGCAGGTGCAGCGCTGAGTCATTACACTGCGACGGACGCAACAAGCACTGAACTTCACCTAACCAGAGCCCAAATGTATTCATGGCACTTACTGCATAAGTGTAACCATTGTAATCTCACCTTTCAGAATGATTCACATGATAATCCATGCAGGTCTAGAATGTGCCTTCCGTCTAAAACGCAGGATCGAATTACTGCATGTTGAACCTCTCTGAAGTCACGAGTCATGGTTATTTGATACGCGTAGTGAGCGGATGAAGCAGAAAAGTGCAATTCAAAAGTAGACTAGACTCGTTTGCCGACTCCACACCGTTCGAGATGGGAGCTGTCCACTCGCTGTTGTGCTGACCGTCGTGTGGGCGTATGACTAAATAAGGCTTAAAACTAATGTAACAGGCCTAGGCCTTTGTTTTGGGGAAAATAGGCTTTAAGTGATTGAGATCACTTTGAGTAAGGGAGGGCCTCAAAATGTGGATCTGAAAAGCTTGAGAAGTTCGATATTGTTACGAGGATTGTTGGCCGAAAAAATAAGACACATCGATTACATTATCTGTAGTGTCGTTCATGAGGAAATGCTATATGCTTTGTAAAAGCACGCTGTGGGTTTCACCACGCTTGGCTCAAGGTGACATTCCGTTACTGAGTGCATCACACAGCCTGAAGCTGGCACGAAGCCTACTGCGATACACCCTGTCTGATCGATTTCCCGAATCCTTAAAACACATTGTAAACTCAAAAATAACAGTCGACGTATCCTCATTTGCCCATGCAATTCCTCTGAATAAAGTCGAGACGTTGTACTAGTCCAAGCCGGGCTTTGTTGAACGTCCCAGACATGCAACAGACTCAGGAGGCTGCTGTTTACAACCTTGAAATGACATAGGCTACTATCTACCATACACATTGTGCGATTTAAATGCCATCAGAATGTTCACTAATATATCCACAAACGTGATTTATATTTCAAGGACGTGAATAATCATCTTTTTTTGGGAATGAAAATAACATGTTAGAATAATATTGGTTGCATGGGGACTTCACTTGTTGACCGTGTAGAGGGCCTGGACTTTTAATAAGATGCACTTAAAGAACCAGGGGCGCTTACCTGAAATCACTGTAGGGGTGGATAATCCAATTTCCAGCGGACTTTACTCTCTCCTGTTCCCTTTCCACCGCCTTTTGGCTGCCGTACATGCGTAAGGAGAATTTATTAACTCCAGGCTGCAGCATGCTACTAAACTGTCGCTGCATAAAGGTGCTGCCTTGTGTCTCGGCATCGTCGGCCACAACCTGCGGTCCATCATCTGACTTCTGGAAGGTGACAGAGTTCCTTGGTTGTTGGGTCTGGGTCTGAGATGGTCCATGAAGCGAAGAGGAGGCTTTTCGACTTGGCGCGTTGGAGAAGGACACCTTGGAGTCCTTCTTCTCAGGGAAACCGGCACCTACCGGTGTCACCCCTGGATTTGCGCTCTCTGTCACTTGGGCTTGGGGGAGAGACCCGCCTGGTGTTACTGAGCCGTCCATGCTTGCGGTGGTCGAGTTACAAGCGCCCCGCTTGATACTCCCTCCGTCCTCGGCCCTTCCCGAACCCCCTGTCGGCTTCTCCTGCTTGGAGATGATCGAGCGGAGGCTCCCAGTACCCGAGTCCCTCCTGCATTCTCCGTTTTTGTTGCATTTCATGCTGGAAATAGGAGGGACACTGTTGCAACCATCCCGTGTTGTCGCGCTTAAAACCTCTATCGCGACCGTTGATCCAGACGCCTCCGCCCCTGTCGCACTGTAGTTCTCACCGCGCCCGGCAGCATCTCCTACACAGGTTGTCAGGGTCTCAGTTGGTTTGGACGCTGCAATGGGCTCAGAGGCGGCAGGGGCGTTCTCTGCGTGCACAAGGCAGGGCTCGATGTTGGAGCTCCTCCTGGTTACCGTAGACGCAGACGTGGCTCCCCCTCCTGGTGTAAAGTTCTTCATCTTCATACTGCCACCGCCTCCACCACCACCGCATCCACTGCCGCTCCCACCGGCTCGGCGCAACCGCGGATGGTGGAACTTAGACTCATCTTCCCCGTCATCCGTCTCATCCATTGCAATATTGCTGGCCACCCCGGGCTGCTTCAAATTCGCTGCGCTCTGGCTACCAATACCGGCAGGAACGTAGTCAACAAAATGATTGAAGCTGTTGCTTCTCCTGCAGTTGGACGCGGCAGCTTTGGACGCGCTGTTGTGGCTACATCCGCTGCCGCCCGCCGCCTTCTTTTTCATGGTCGCAGCAGATGCCGGTGAAACATCATTCCTGTCCATGACATTGAGCATATCGAATTTTGCCACCAATTATCTTTGGAGAAAACCAATCAGGGCCAGGGTGACGAAAGAAAGACAAAGAGAAAGAGAGAGTGGCGGGGTAGGGGCTCGTGAACGTGACTTCTGTGCAAACTATATTGGGGACTGTTCTGTGCCTACCCTGCACTAAATCTGATCATATGAATTATTTAAAAAAAAAATAAGGATGCAAATAAAATGTTAGGTTATAATATATTATATGTTTCTGCTTACTTACTGTCAATATACTAAATGTATGTTTCACCTGGTCTTGCAATCTTTCTGTTTCTTCCTGATAAGTGAAAGGGTACCTCCACCCAGATGAAAATGACTATAGCATATATTCCAATTTAAATATATGGAGCCTATATCTATTTTACTTACGACCACAAGTAGTTGCACATAAGGGCGCATTCAACGGATGTAATGGTATATAATCAATGATGTCATTTGTCTAAAGGATATTTTCTAAGACAATCTGGCTAAGCTATTGTCTAAGGCCGGTAATCAGCACCATCTAGTGGTCAAAATTACGACGTACTCAGAAACTGAGTGCTTCAATGCGGTCTTTAAGAATAGTGAGATGGGACAAAATTACTAAAAACAAAGACGCACTTAATAAATGTATAACAAAGACAGCAAATTGTCAAAAAAAAATACCCTATTAGATTTCTCTTTAAAATCGTCCAATGTCAATAAATAATAGTGATCACGGGCTCAAGAGCAAAAAGAAAGTCAAACTGGAGGAGCTTACTGATTTACTAGCTCTGTTCAATCACTTAGTAACTATGGAGGCATGCATTTCAAAAGGCGCTGAGAATATCTCCTTAGTATGGATTTAATCCCATTGGATGTCATCAATGGTGTTTGGAGTACCACATTTCAAGATATGGGAGCGTAATCCATTAATCCATAGTTATTGTACATTTTCTGTTAACATTTTGATCAAATCTGGGCCACAGAGACAGGATAGGTAACTATTCAGCATCACTTGACCTTCTGCATTGCGTTAATGTTTGTTTCCTATGCTTTTTCACTGATAACAAGGACACACAAAACCTTCGCTTCCTAAATTACACACACATCATTTAGGCACCGGATAAACTCATGCAATCCATTAGGACAATGCTATTCAAAGGTTGTCTGCACTCACTGAACTTGCCATAGCACTCGTGCAGAACTCCATTTCCAGGACCTGATGGCGTTGTCATCAGCGCTCCTATAGTTTGCTTGCCGCAGGTTCCGTACCTTTGACTGTGAGATGGGGAATGCTGAGAGTACTGATGAATGTCACAAGTCCCTCTCTCTCTCTCTCTCTCTCTCTCTCTCTCTCTCTCTCTCTCTCTCTCTCTCTCTCTCTCCCTCCCTTCACTACTCCTGTCCCACCTCTGTAGAACAGCCGACTTTAATTTAAATTCTTGATATGACACGTTAGTGTGATGTTCTCTGAGGATTTTCCTTCCAAAAACTATCATTAATTAGTGATCCACTGACACCAGTAAGAAGAGTTCCATAAAGACAAAATGTAAGGTGTCACCGCTAGAATAGCAATGGGCCGCCCTGTGGTTTACACAAACAAAACCCCAGTTACACAGCCTGCTTGTATGTCATAGACCATATACCTGTTCAATAAGGTCAAAGGTGAGAAGACATTTTAGCTGGATGCAATAATATGTCGAGTCTTCAATACGTTTAACATTCTGACCCCTACATGGTGTTTGGTCGATTTGAGTGATCTTCTCCTGTTCAACCAGAGTGACTAAGGGAGGCATTATCACGCCCTTCACAGAGCAGGGGCTCTCTTGTTGTTAGATTAATAAAGAGCGGTGTCTATACCCTCCATCTAACCGATAAGAGGTCGCTCCATCCCACAGAACCAGAGGGTGATCGGTTGCTCCCCATCTTATCTATCCAGACTCGAGAGAGAGAGAGACGTCGCCCTTCCTCCCTCTGTCTTACCCAACCAGGGGCCAGTGACACAAACCTAACTGCTGTCCTTGCAAGAGTGCAACTGTGATATATCAGAAACACACCGGTGAGCATAGAAGCACGTACTGCACTGCAATGACACAAACACACTTCTTACCAACTGCGTGCATTGCAGTTTCTACTCCTATAAGTATGGGTAGGATAAACTCACTCCTATCACCATCTCCAGGTTGGATAATAAAATCAGGGGCAAGGCAGACAAGTTTCCAATAGTAACGTTTTCAAAACATTCTTCTGCATAATAATGGAAATTATGCACACAAATAAATAAAACCTAATTTAACCACCTGACTCACCATTATTAAAGAAGCAGCATCGTGTAATTTGATTGATTGAAGGACAGGGTGCAATTCATTTATAACGAGAGGTATTTGAATATGATAAAATAAGAATTGTTTTGGAAAGAGAAAAGTGGCAGAGGGGCACAAAGACCACCAGTGACGCTGACGCTGCAGAGGGGGAGATAAGAGCCTACTAAATGGGTCATATTGAGTAAAGCCTGATAGGGCTGCATCAAAGCCCGGGTGGGACGGTTCAACACAATGAGCCCGTGGCTTAACAGATAAGGAAAAGAAGATCCAATTTGTGTAAAGCGCTTTGGGTCTTGAGAAAAGTGCTAAAACCTAAACAAAATGCATTATTATCATTATTATTATTTGTATTATTATCATTGTTATTATTATTATCAGGCAAGCCAAAAACAGCTATTTACCAGTGCCAAATTGCCCCCCAAGAACATGTCTTAGACAAAAAACAATTCCTGATTGACTTAGAAACATGAATGGCTATCCGTTCCTATGCACCTGCAGAACTGACGTTGACCTATTTTGCAATGCGTTCTAAAAAAGAAGCCTGATGATGACGTGTGAACACACACGATGAACGTTAAGGATAATTGGGACATTTAACAATTAGTCTGAATGTCAGAACAAGGTGAATTTCAATAAAGTAATATTTGCAAATTACAGAAAGTTTTACTTTCAAGCACATCATTTATTGTAATGGATCATGTCGCTCCAAGAATTTCAGAGAATACGTGTAACTTTGGTGATTAAGGATTAACGTTTCATATTTTGCTGGCGGAAACCGCTTCATGCGATATCTCATTGCGTCCTGTGCATTCACAGACACTGTCATGTCATAAGCGGTCTTAACACCTTAACAACACAGCAACTGTGTATTTCTTTTTAGCAACTTATGTCTCAGCCCGTTTCTTTCTTGTTGCAGGCGACAATTGCCGATGTAGATGTAACTACAACTTCAGGAAGCAGGCTTAGGTCAAAATGTTTGTTATATTTTTAATTAGGAATATTAACTCGAGAGCTTATAATTAAATGCCAATAAACTTACAATGTAATGTTTAAAATAACAATGCACAGCAAAAAGGAGTAAGTGTCCAACACGGTTTTGTTCAGTAGTTTGCCCAAAATTCTTTACATAAAAAAGTAGTGCAAAGTAAAAAGTGCAAACAAATATTTCTAAAATTAGATGCATGTACCACAATATATGTTGAATCAGCTGGCTATACAATGGCTTTCCATTTATTTTTACTAAATGCATATTCTTTACCGCACCGCCTGTATAAAGTTTGTAACACCACAGCTGGTAAAAGGAACTCGGGGGGAAAAAAAGATTTCTTTTATATATAAAATGTGTTCATCTGCCTAATGGCAACGGGAGAAAGCAAAGTCTTCATCAAAATAAAGTCCACTCTGGTGCTTCAATCTTTGTAGTTAATCCTCATATGATCCCAGTGTCAGACCAAGTATGTGTGGATCTACCACAAGTCCAGTCCCACCTCCCCACTCTACATAACAGAATGTAGTCAACCATTGGGTAGGAGGAGGAATGACTATGCTATAATGGAAGAATGGCCAAAGGTAACTGCCATGTGGTCCACGTGAGGTCTTACGGTTCGCTCAATCACACCCTTATATTCATCCAAAGTGGTGAACTGTTTTTCGAGAAGGCTGTGGAGCAGGAGTCTTAAGTGGACATTCAGTCAGGGACCGTGATGTGGTGTCTGTGTAAAGGAGAGTGTGGGGGATGGTCACGAAGATCTACGAGTTGTTGGCAGCGTTTTCATTGTTTGGTGAGCCAGTTGAGGAAGAAGAGGAGGAGGAAGGGGAGAAGTTCATTCCTGAAAGGCCTGGCGGGTCTGTGGCTGTGTTCTGTCCACTAAGACTTTTTCGGCACACAGGGCATGTGTCATGCTATAGGGTATATGACGAATTGAAAGAATTAATCCAACAGTGTTTTTAAAAGATCAAAACGACTAGACAAGTCATATTTTTGATTCCAATGATATAAAGGAAAGGGTGGAGAGAGCAGACTGTACCTGCTCCAACCATGGCACAATGCAGTCGTTGTGAAACAGATGATTGCACGGTAGTTGCCTCGCAGTTTCCCCTGCACTGTAGTCTTCTTTACACACTGAACATTCTAGTGATGACCCTGCGAACAGAGGAAACCAGTCAAGTCAACAAACATGGAATATCAAAATATCACGCACGCCCGTACGTGAGGGTGGTGATGGGAAATGGGGGGGGGGGCTTGACTGACCGACGTGTTCCTGCGTGATTTGGACTGTGGGAAGACTTTTTATACATTCTCCATCTGCTGGGGGTGGACCCGTGTTCTCAAACTGGTTCAATAACTACAGGAAAGAGAGAAGCAAGGGGGTGAATTTAGTCATGTTTCGTGACCAGCTGTCATATGACATGTTTCCATTGGTTGATCATGCTGCCTGCTTTATGTTCAGTGGTTTCATCTCAGGTGGCATGTCGAAACAGCCTTTGGTATACCTGTGTGATTATAGCATCAAGTCCATTTGCACCCCAGGCGTAGTCCATTGGATTTGAATGCAGCATGCCCCTTTGAAAGTGAACGGATACGCAAGTAGGAGAACATTCAGGGCCAATCACAGATTTTTTATACAATCATAGCTAATGTTGCAGGAATAAAACGGAAATTAGTAGTCATAAATGGGTACGACCAATATGACCATGACAGAACATTGTTAATCAACTCAGAGTGAGACAATAACCCTGCTCAGAACTTCTCTTGTGATTATTATCATACATAACTTATCTTGACACATAGTATTAGTAAACAGTGAGCAGCACTGAAGGGAAAAACAAACAAGCTTGCACATACCATGGTCCCATTCCAACGTTAGGCATGGCTGTAGGTGCTATGATGCCATTCACTAGCTGCTGGATGATTCTACAAAGGAAGATCAGACCAGTTACCTTCTGCAAGCTCTCTTTCAAAGATAAAACAATTCTGCAACAAGATCAGTGTTAACAAAATACTGTTTCACTAACCATTGCAATTCATGTAAGATATTTGCAGTTTCTGATATTCATTATAATCTATTTTTGAAATGAGTTCCAGACCCGTGTTTACACAGGGGTTATAACAGTTGACAGTGATAAAAAAAATTGTTCTTAAAGAAATAAGAATCAAACATGCTCCAACGTTTACAAGGCGGCCTACCCTTCTAAAGTCGGCACTCCGTCGTGTCGCAATCCCTGTCGCCGAGGAACGTGCCTGCCCCTTGGTAGCCGTGCACTGTACCGTTGCCGCGATGCCATCTCCCGTTCCCTCCGGTTCTCTGCTTCGCGGTTGTCTTCTGTTGGAAGTCCAGCTCGAAGGTCAAAACTCTCGTCAAAGATTCCCAGAGCAAACTGTCCATATCCTGGTGGGAACGTGAACAAGTGCTGGCTCTCCATATTCTGGGAGAACATACAATACGGTGTGTAAGTGGCACAATCAAATATAATGTAATGGGGAAAAAAGCAACAACCAAAAAAAGGCTAGAATTAATATAACAACAAACCTGAAAGGTTGGCCTGTTTGGGTCACTGGTGGACGCAGTCAATGTGGATCCATTTTCATTACTTAATGGAGGTTAAAGCAAAATGATATATAAGGTCCTAGATTTTTTGTAATAGGTTAGTTTAGTCTGGGTCTGTTTCATCAAATGTCTCAACAGAAGAACTAGAAATGCAACACTTGCTGCTTGTTTAAAACTCAAAACCCCTTACCTTCTCTCCCCGTCAAGTTCCTCAATGAAGCCAGAATCACAACGTGGACAAGTGTAGTCCTGTAAAAACAAAAAGTTTACATTTTAAGAGCAAACTAAAGCACTGAAAGACCATGCATGGAAATGGTTTATAATGGATTATACACAATAATGTCGTCTTAAAAGAAAAGAAACAGAAACAATGAGGAAAGAGTTGATGTCTTGGAGCCGAGTTTTACAATTAAGGTTAATTGACCCACTGGTTGTATGAGCTATAACAATTGGGAGATCTCAGCTAGTTCACTCAACAAAGACCAGTCACACAGGTAGAGAGGTATGAATGCTACTGTAAAAATCAAGAAGCTTCCAATGAATGCCCATTGCTAGCAAACTAACGTTAACTACAACAAACAAGCAATGGCAGTTATTTTTTAAACTCTGTAGCGATCATTTGAAGGGACAACATGGCATTGATTGCCCACATTTTTTGACCTTGTGTGTAACATTAGAAACTGATTATATTAGGCAGATCATCTGCGAAATATCTAAAACATGCCAAACGATAGTTATTTCAGTGGTGTGTCGACGTAACCAAACGACTAACGTTAACTAACTGCCTGTTTCTGCCATTTTTTTTACCGGGCCATAGTAGCTCCAAATAACACCTAACAGACGCTTGACATGGGGCTTACCGGTAGACGTGGACTGATCTCTGCTGAACATCGGTGACAGAAATACCGGCAGGGCCGTGGGGGAGCTTCAGCCATCTTCTGACTCACTACTAGACAACCGAAACAATCTAGAGGACGGGTAGCAAGAGGGGACAATAACGCGTCCTCACGTTTACTTTGCGTCCCACTGCTTTTCTTGGACAGACACGCCCCTCAATCGCTAGGATTGGTCAGTCACCCTTACTCGAGGGTTAGATTACGTGTTCATGCTATCTAGATATTTTCCTATCCCCAATCTTTATCCATGACTTAATTTAGCTATTATAATGACTGTCACTAATCTTATTTCTAAGATTCACATTACTGTAAAAAATCACAAAAAAAACCCAATAAGTAGCATAGAAAAGCTTCACTGCCTATCAACATTTGCTGATGACTGGAGACTAGACACCTGGCAAATCCTAGCACATGAGGGGCGTGTCTTTCCAAGAAAAGCAGTGTGATTAAAAATAACGCGTCTCGTCATCCTCTTCTTGCTGACCGGAAGCGGAAGATAGCATACTTGTTTAACTATCGCATAGCTTGATATGAAATCTGAAAACAGCCCATGTCGTAAAATTTTCCATTTTGCAACCACATTTTGGCAAATTCGGACAGAATATGGACTCTAGTGACACAGGTATAACTTTATTTAGCAATGTGTTGAAATAACTCATGAAGAAGCCATCACCCATTGCTCCCTCCGCTAAAAAACATTTCCAGCTAGCTAACGCTTTAGCTAACGCTTTAGCTAACATAGCTAGCCACGCTTTTCTGACGTTTTTTACTGTCAGCTCTTAATGGAAAGCCATCGGCGTCATATATATGATCTATTTATTCGTGATTTGTTTGAAAAGTACAAAATTAAAATGCATGCAAGCTACTTTGATAATAACATACCTTATTGCAAATCAACATCACTTTATACCAACCCTTTGTGTTTATTTATTTAAAGCAGGGAGAGGAGGCTGGAAGTCGAGGCCCGCTCCAACTCAAAAAAACAAGATGAGCGTTAACATTCTTCGTCAAGAGGAACTGATTGCTCAGAAGAAAAGGGAGATCGAGGCTAAAATGGCAGAACAAGCCAAAAATAACCTGCAGGCCCCTAGAAAACCTTTGCCTCAGAGGTATGAAAAGCATGCATTAACTCTCACACATTAAACACAGTAATATACCATCCATCCATTATCTGCTGCATATCTTGCCTGGGTCGCTGAGTACACTGTAATATTTCTGGAGTTAAATACTAGTCTGTTAAATCAGGAATGTACTGTTAGAATGTATTTGACATTTGATCTGAAGACTTCATGTTAATATTTTCTTTAATAGCACTATGCATTATATGAATATATAGAATGTCCTAAAGTTTTTACCCCATACTAAACAGCTCTCATAGCCCAGAGGGACCTTCCTCAAACAAGTTCTCAAATGATGGCAGCTTTCTACAACAATTCATGAAGATGCAGAAGGACAAGCCAACTTCTGATTCCGGTGACCACCATCACTTGCATGTCATCATTCAATTACTTCTATATGTAACATACATCTGTTCAATTTAATGTCTAGGTACGCGTTAAACATAATTATAACTGCCAATCCTTTAGGCTCCAGCAGTGACGTCAAATCTCCCTCAGCAGCTAGTCCATCAGCTGGTGTGACTTCCTCGCAGAAGAAGAGCATCTTAATCGGCAAACGTCCTGGACTTGGTATCAGCAGCATGCTGAACCAGTTTAAAAACTATTCCCAGTCAAAGAAGACCCCCGTTAGACCCCAGAGGCCCAGTGTTTTTTGCTCCCCGGATGGTGAGGACGAAGAGGAGGAAGTAGATGACTCTAGCTTCCTGGAAGTTAAAGGTAATTTTTCATCCATGTTGGCACTTACTTATTTTTAGTGGCTGCATGTTATCGTCTGCTCAAAGTCAATTTGGCTATAATCACTCATTCTTATTTTTGCGTGTGGTGGTAGTGTCAATTACGGTGTATCTGTCTCGTAAGAATTTGTAGAGTAAATGTACTTAAAAACCTGCTTAAAGTCTCTCCCCCAGAGGACCATGACACCAGACTCATCCTGGACAAGATGGCTACCTTTGTGGCAGAAGGTGGGCCTGAGCTCGAGAGGAAAGCCAAGGAGGACTACAAGGACAATCCTGTCTTCTCGTAAGTCTTGACCTACTTTGTTGTGTCACGTGTGAGTGTGCTAAAGACAAGACCATTTTCTGTTATTTGATAAGCTCTTAACAATCCATTTCCACTTTGGCCTTCAAGGTTTTTGTATGACAAGAACAGCAGAGATTATCTCTACTACAGAAAGAGAGTTGCAGAATTCCGAAAGAACATGCCGAAACCTGTGAAATCACAAGTTAATGGTAAGTTTAGCTATTCTATTTCTCATATCTTTTTCATCTGTTTCAGGCCAAGGAATACTATTGATATAGTTGTAGCAACATACATGCAACTAGTATAAAAAACCCTTAGATCCACTCTTTATATGTCGTGTAGCATTAAGCACTTAAAGACCCTTCTCTGGGAAGTGTTTTCTCAATCTCCACATCTCGCAAAGTTCACATCCATTGAGTTCCCCAATCACCACCCATGTGCCCTGCTCCTCCTCCTCCTCCTCCTCCTCCTTCCTCCTCTTCTTATCCCCTACTGGCTGTAGACTGGTGGTGTGTGAGGGCCAGTTGAGTTCGGTACAGTAGTAGAGTGTGAGTTGATCCCCAGTACTGATAGGCTGCTTAAAGTCTCCCCCCCAGTGGACGAGGAAACCCAGAGGGTGGCTGAGAAGCTGGCAAAGTATGTGGCCAACGGTGGCCCCGAGGTGGAAGCCATCGCTGCCCAGCACAACGTGGACAACCCCGCCTTCAGGTCAGTCACGGTCACCGCGTTGCTGTGTAGGACTACGCTGCTGTTTCTTTTGTTTACTGTACAGAGAAAATATTACACAGCAGAATACTTTGAGTGGAAACACTGACAGTCTGGTCACTTGTATGTATTATTCTGCTTGGTTGTCTGCTGGATGCCTAGTTTTTTGTACGAGCACCAAAGCCCTGCCCACCACTTCTACAAGCAAAAGATTGCGGAGTATTCGAGGGCCAAAGAGAGCCCCTCCTCTGCTACTGAAGAATCTACCTCGCGGCCAGTCACCCTAGCAGGAAACGCCCCTCTTCCTCCTCCGCCACCGCCGCAGTATCCCCCCCCAGCCAGCCAGGGGGCCCCTGGGCCCACAGCGATCGACAGTCAAGGCACGGGCCCCCCAGTGGTGAAACGGAAGAGAAAGAGTCGGTGGGGGTCCGAAGATGACAAGGTGGAACTGCCACTGCCTCCAATCATCATCCCTCAAGAGGATCAATATCTAGAGCCCAGCACACCTTGTCTCTCTGGTATTTGCACTACTGAATTCACTCTACATGATTACACATTCATGCATGAATAAGAACTGTAAGACATGGGTCTTATCACGGTATTGGGTGTGTGTTTTTAGCCCAGGAGCTGAGGGGTCTGGGCTATAAGAAAGGAAAGCCAGCTGGGCTGGTTGGTGTGACGGAGCTCTCAGATGACCAGAAGAAACAGCTCAAAGAACAGCAGGAGGTAACTATTGACTCCCTGCGTATGTATCCCTGAGTGTTCTAGCAGATAATTAACATTTTTTTTGACTGAGTCGCATTTTTGGCTGGTGGGTTCCTGTCTGAACAAATTAGATTTGTCTGTGAGATCAATCCACACTCCCTTCATAAAAGTGTTTCTAAGTTGTGTGTTGGGTTGGTTAATGGAAACAGAATTTCCTAAAACTGTTGTTTTGAGAGGATGCATGTATTCCTCTTGGTTCCCTAACTTTTGCATATTTCAAATTGCGCTCCCAAGTGAATGCGGACTTAATGTCAAGTCAATTCTAACACCATGCGTCAATATTTGAGAAAATCCCCTTCTTTTTACATCCTCTCAGTCTCTCAAAGTATCTCCTGGTTAAATAAAACCAGCTGTTTATTTACGTGGCTATGCCAGGCAGCGGCTTAATATTTTCCCAGACCTAGCTAACATTAGCAGTAGCGTATAGTAGAGAGTAGCATGCTAATGTGCAGGGAAATGTCCATGGGTTGCTTGGCAACACAGTGATATTCATTTATTATAAAAAAATTCTAGCTAATGTTTGTTCATGTCTCAAAATACGTGCTGCTTTTTTTTTCTTCTGGGAATTAGAACTGAGATTCAATGAGAACCGGATTCAATAAGAAGAATCGCAACTGATCCAATTCAAACGGTACCGAACCCCTAGTCAAGTGCCTCTGGGTTTTCTCCCAACTCCTTATCCAGATGCAAGAGATGTTTGACGTGATCATGAAACACAAGCGCGCCATGGCCGAGATGCAGGTGATGTGGGAGAAGGCGGTGAGAGACCACGAGCACGAGTACGACAGCGACGAGGAGGTGGACCAGCAGGCCGGCACCTGGGAGCATCGCCTCCGTCAGATGGAGATGGAGAAAACGCGCGGTAAGACACTCTGCCGCTCCGATCGACGTTCATGGTGTGTTATCTTGTCAAGCGCACAGCGCAACGCAAGGTCATTCCGAGCAAAGAAATTCTCATGTCATGAAGAAATTTGTTCTTAAAAATAAATGTGGGCATAATGCTAAACTGAATAATAAAATGAATGAAATGAATGTATTAATTAAACCACCGAAACAGTTTGTTGCCTCTGTCTCTGAAAGAATGGGCCGAGTCTCTGACTGACATGGGGAAGGGGAAGCACTTCATCGGGGACTTCCTGCCACCTGAAGAGCTGGACAGGTTCATGGAAACTTTCAAGGCACTCAAGGTTAGCGTCGTACTCATGTTACTCATCCCGTTTAAAAATGGCCGAGGACATTTCTGAATGCGTGTCATTGGGGTCTTCTTATATTCCTCGTCCATATGTGATTGATTTCCTTACCTCAGACTCCTTCCTTCCATCCTTCTCAATAGTCTCTTCTGTTAATTGTTTTTAAGTATTTGCAGGGACATTTTGAGAAAGGCGCGTAAATTAAAAGCCATTAACTTCCGTTGTAAATAGATTACATTTTTAGTTTTAGAAAGTTTTCTGTTCGGTAACTGTTATATACTTGTTCAGAGGTTTGTTATCGCCATCGGCTATTTACCAAACGAATGCGCTAGCTCTTCACAAACAGCAAACGCAGACGTGGAGAGGCTCATCTAACGTCGTACATCCCTCTGTGACCCGCAGGAAGGCCGTGATCCAGACTTATCAGAATACAAGGAGTTCAAATTGACAGTGGAGAACCTTGGCTTCAAGATGCTGATGAAGATGGGCTGGAAGGAGGGTGAGGGTCTGGGATCGGACGGGCAAGGCATCAAGGCCCCTGTTCACAGGTACCAACTCCAAACATAAACAATGTTGAAACGTTGTTATTTGAATCACACATTTCACCCCCCGATACCATTCGAACAAGCCAAACCTATTCTCCTCATGTGTGCTCCAGGGGCACCACGGCTGTGGATGGAGCAGGGTTCGGAGTCGACCGTCCAGCCGAACTCACAGGGCATGACGATGAGTACGACGCTTTCAGGAAGAGAATGATGCTTGCCTACCGCTTTAGACCAAACCCACTGGTAACGTATCTGTTCTCCAACCGCTACATCTATATATTGAATTCATATATTTGGAACATTTACCACCCAGATCTCACTTTCAAAGTTGGGTTTTAATCTCAATGTGATTTTCCTGGTTACATAAAGATTTGAGTAGATAAATTCCCACATTGTTACTTGAACATATACTTTAGCCTGTCCATCGTCTGCAATTATTTGGCTTCACAGTAATGAATCCTATTCCTATCTATTCCTTTTCAGAATAACCCAAGAAGACCTTATTACTGAAGAAGCTGCGCGTTCCTACTCATTTTAAGCCACACAATTTGGTGTTTTATGACGACTGCCAGTGGCAGTCTTTCTTTATTTTAGAAAGTATAGAAGCCACACATGATCCCTTTTCAGAAATTTTCAATTGATATTTTATTCAACTGGTCATTTGTATTATACAGTTGGTAGATATGAAATAATTTTACTGAGAAGTAGGCTCTGTCATTTGTATATTGCATTGTGACTAGCCTTTTAACTTCGATTTAATTGTTCAATATCAACATTTTTTCTTGTAGCTTTTATAGTACAATTCCAGTTAGCTATTACGTTTTCACAACCAGAAACAAGACTTGATAGGTTCAGTAAAATATCTGCTTTCTTATTCTATATTCACTGTTATTAATTAAGAATCGGCACCACCTTATTCTTGTAAATTAAAAAAATGGATGTAATGGTCTTAAAAAAAAAAAAAAAAATCTGCAAATATAATTTGTTGTTGATCTATCAGTGCCCCCTGTTGGCTTTTGATTGTTTTTAAATTGATATTTAAACTGGAAGGTGACACATGGAATTAATTTGAGCTCAGTATGAATGCACCGATTTCTTTTGTCATGACAATGGATGTGGATCCATCTGCACTGTATTTTTGCAGGCTTGTTTCAATGGCTCAATTAATGACTTTAAATTAATTGTCTTAATTGCCTTGGTTCAGGAGTTCATGAGTAGCCAATTGGGAAGGTAATAGATCTGTGAAATCAGAGCTTCAGTTTTCCATTCCCTGGGGTTTACGCAGGTTAATAATAACCCAGCTTCAACAGCGAAGCTAAAGGGATCTTCTGCACAGATTCATTCTGTTGAAAGCTCGTTGTTGGCCATGGTAAAATTACTTTTGTAAAGACTGATTGGTTAGTTGGTTTGAGGTAAACGTTGTTGGAGAGGTGTTGGCAAAACTAAAATTTCAGTTGGCCTCTGCTGGTATTTTACAATTTTGATCAGGCAATGTATAACTAATATATGAGCATGTACTATTGTAATAGTAAAGTTCTGATTTCGTGTGCGCTCATTTACACGCTTGCTAACCAAATCCTTAAAATGTTTAAGGTTAATCTTTAAAATGTTGACAGACTTCTGCCTAAACTGCGTATATGCTTCAATAGTCTGATAGTGCCATTTCGATCCATAGATTGTAGTGCGAATATTGGTTATTGTTGGGATAAGTATTATTGATTGAAAGCACAACAAGCTTTTCAAAAATATTTGAAATTCCAGCCAGTCTACAGTTTTTAAGTATAAGTTCAAAAAGCTTGGAAGGAGAAATATGTGTGTATAATTAAACATATATTTAATCAAATAAAATAAAAATACAACTGGCAGGACTTGACGCGCTTGTCAGATAACTACGAGTGAGAGCAGGGGGAGGTAAACAAGATGGCGACAACCTGAGTGACAGTAGCAGCATTTGTAGCTAGAAATCAGTATAATTGCATACATCCACGAATAAAATATTTGCTCATTAGATATCGACACCGGAGGAGAAGCGACATTTCGACAGTACGTTATTTTGCGCTTTTTTTGCGATTTGGTGAGACTTCCCTTGAAACAATGTACCACTACCAACAGCTAAGATAAGATACGCTAACAGGTAGCTAACCTTAGGCTAGCTGTCTTAGAGTAATAGTTGCTGTCTGACTTTAGCAACCCTGTTTACTTAGACTACTGGTTAGCATTACTACCAGCTAGTTGGTTAAGTGTATTCTTTTACTACTAACACTGACATTGATCGTCAACTAAATACTTAACGTTAAACGACGTAAGCAAATACTTGTTTGTTCAAATGTATGTTGTATTATGTGTGCAGGTATTGCAACACATCTCATTTGTTTTATGTTTACATGAATGATAACGTCATATTAGTTCAAATACTGCCGTTGTTTATATTAGAGCAATGTTGCTCATAACGCAGATATCTAGCGACGATTTATCTGATTTTAGGTAGCTGACGTTTTGTAACGACTCAAAAGGGGTTTAAATTTTACCGGCATAATTCAGAAGTTTAATGAGCGAAGCGGTTTAGAATACATTCGAAAAAATCTATACCGGTTGGCTAGTGAACGTAAATACACAGGTTTTTTATTAAAGGGTTGGATGTTCTTGATTTCAGTAATTTAGCTAAGCTATTATGATGGCAGCTAATGAGATCAACAATACTGTGTAATGAATGTGCGACACTACTGAACCAGCTTTTCGAATGATATGCTATTGCACTGAACATCTTTCCATCTAATATATGTAAATACTTCATTATTGTGATAGAGCCAGGGTAAGGTATCGTTTTTGTTGCCTTTACTGCAGTTTAGCACTATATTAAATATTTGATGTTTTTACCTACCTATCGTTTTATGATTTTTTTGCTTATAGAACCGTGGATCTTTTCTCATTGAAAGTGAAAAATAATCTGTGGATTCAACACACCAGAAGGCCCGTGTAAAACCGAGTAACAAAACTGACTGCAAAAATTGGGCTTCTTTACTTCCATGAAGATGTTGGTGGCTCCAATGTGTTGTATTTTGCAGCAGGACAACTGACAGAAATGCTGTGCTTGGTGGTTTTGAGGCAATACTGGTTACCTTTGCTGTCTGATACGGATGGAGTTGACATGGAGTTAAGCGGAAGAATGTAATCGCTCTGCAGCATCCTTCTACTTAACTACAGTCATAGTTTTGGCTGGAAGAGGCTGAACTGGGCAGCAAATTGACTTTGTAATTGACTTATCAAACTATTGGTTGACTATACATCTGTAAAAAAGTTAGCCCACAGCCCTCGTTCGATTGAGGATACCCACCCCCTCCTCCCTGATGTTTACAAGTTACATTAGTCCCCCCTTATCTCAAGTTTGCTGGTCTGGTTGTGTCCCTTGGTGTTTTTATCTGTGTCTGTGTTCCATTATGTATCTCTCCCCACCATACCCGTCATAGCTATCGGTGAGAGAAAGAATAACAAAGCGACGTCAGCATTTAAGGACAGCTTCACCTCACGCCCTGGGAACTCAGTGTAAAAGGAGGTGCCGGCTGGTTAATCATGAGTGTCGGGGAGTTGCAGCATCTGGACTATCTAACGGAGAGTGAACTCATGGGTATGGACACCTTCATCCACCGCATTGACTCCACGGAGGTGATCTACCAGCCTCGGAGGAAGAGGGCCAAGCTCATTGGGAAGTACCTAATGGGGGACCTGCTGGGGGAGGGATCCTACGGGAAGGTGAAAGAGATGCTGGACTCGGAGACGCTCTGCCGACGGGCCGTGAAGATACTCAAGAAGAAAAAGCTCCGGAGGATTCCCAACGGAGAGGCCAACGTGAAAAAGTGGGTAGTTGCAAATTTGGCTCGTCGCCATGCTTTCGTTTTGGTATGCTTTGCCGTGTTTCTCTTGCCTTTGTCTTTTTACCTTCAAGCTCCATGTGTCTTTCATGGTCCTAGCAGTGACTTTTCTGTAAACCGACGTACTTGGCAGGGTAGAAGTCAGTAGCTAAGGTCATAGCATTTCATTTGCTCTTTATTAAATATTACTAGGGACTCCACGCTGCTACTACAAGAAGATGACCTGGCTCATCTCTCTCTCTCTCTCTCTCTCGTGAATTATCATGTTGGCTGTATTAATCACGGCAGTCTTTTCTTTTCCACATTCGTATACTAGGTTTACTAGGTCCTTGATATTTAAAACTTTCCAGTGTATTACTTTCTATTTATTTGTTAAATAACCCATAACCAAATTACTACGGTCGCTCCTTTTCTGCAAGCATTAGTTTTTAACTCCAGAGTAACCCTTCTAAAATATTCTCCAGCACCGCGCTGGGGGCCGGTTTAAAAGGAGAGAGTGGGGATCTTTGGCAAAGTTCTGTGAAATGAGCTCACACGTGGGGATGACACTGGCAAGCTATGTTTATGCAGGCCAGTATCAGAGGTGGCTGTAGGAAGTGCTGTGACAACCTGTTCTCCGCTAATGTTGACAGGTCTAATGCATCCAGAATGTTCTAGGAAGTCCTGATATCGGTGTTGCCCATGCTAACACCAGTAAGGTTTTGTTATTGTTGTTCAAGTTAGCGTCGGCAGGTGCCAGCTATGCTAAGGGTTCACCCTAACATGGCGATCTGCAGGACTCGGTGTGTGGACCATGTTTTGAACACATCGGCTTGTGCCTGCATGCATCGTTTAGCTTGACATCCTTTTGCACTGTTTACGTTGATCTTCGTGTGTGGGCACAGAGACCTATGTACACAGTCTCCCTCCCCGTGCTCAAAAGCCATCATTTAGTATTCCTGTCTTCCAAACACTTCCTGCTTTTAAGGGGTTGCCACGGGGATGGAAATGCTCAGGCTGGCATTGACAAATCTTGTGCTGCTACTCTGGCAACGCCTCCAGATGGCCAAGCCCTGGTTTGTAATCTCTGACAGAATTACACACGGAGGCACACTCGATCGAATAAAGATTCTTTTTTTTGGTTTGTTTTTTTTGGTTGAGTGGATGTATACTGGTAACAGACGTGTAGTTTTGGAATTTATTTGGCTTCCGTCTGTAGACTTTTGATCGAGGAGTCACTTTACAGAATGGTGTTAGCCGCCTTTACAGAGTGGCGTTAGCCGCCTTTACTGAATGGCGTTAGCCGCCTTTACTGAATGGCGTTACCTGCCTTTACAGAATGGCGTTACCTGCCTTTACAGAATGGCGTTAGCCGCCTTTACAGAGTGGCGTTAGCCGCCTTTATAGAATGGCGTTAGCTGCCTTTACAGTCTTTGCCGGCTACTTGGAAGATGTTACGTCTCGCTTCATCGTTCACGAAATCTTGCTCCATGTCTGGCACATCATAGATACACCCCCCAGACCCGTCATGTCCTCCCCAGAGAATCTGGTTCTCTATCACTGTGTGTGTGTTTGAGTGCGTGTGAGTGCGTGCCTCTGTGTGTGTTTTGCTCTAATTGCTGTGTGTAAAGCAGGGGACTCGGAACAGCTTGCGGCTGCAGGCTAGGATGAGGAGGAAAGCACAAAAGCACAGCGCTGCATCTCCTCCATTTGGTCTGAGAAAAAGCCAGCGCTTCAGTTCGCTCTGAGGATGGTGTCAGCGGGCCAAGCGTCTGCATGTGAAAGCCCTGTGGTGGAGAAAGGGCAACTTTCCTCCAACCGCGTCCCATAAGAACGATGGTCCCCTCAGGGCTTGTCATGTTGGGGATTTGTAATTCCTTCCTCCTGGCTAGCAAGTGGGATGGCAATCTCACGTACTCTGTGTGATGAGCTTCGACAACGAAGGCCGCGGAAACCGGATTCCATCTCATAGAGCAGGCCACCCACGGCACACTAGTCAGAAGCACCAAATGCAGTTAGATGGAGACATTCGTACGTTTTTCCGCTAGACCGACCGACCTATTGTGAATGGTTTAGTTAAACTCGATATGTCTTAGTCGTAGCCCTCCTAGATGCTCACTGAATAAGGCATCATGGGAATTGTGATGTAGCCAAGATGCAGAATAGAGTTCAGTTCTCTGAGAAGACACATGAGCATTGACGAACACTGACTGTCTGTATGGGTGGTATCCTATATAATCTATAACTACACAACATTTTTGTCTTTCAGGGAGATTCAGCTGCTAAGAAGACTCCAGCACAAGAATGTGATTCATTTGGTGGATGTGCTGTACAATGAAGAGAAACAGAAAATATATCCTTCTGTGTGTGTGTGTGTTTAGGTCCGGGTGCGAGCATGCGTGCGTGCGGGCGTGTGTGCGTGCGCCCTCCCCCCCCAGGCCCACTCCTGATGCTGACATGATGACTAAGCAGCTACTGCTGCGTCATCCTCCCGCTGTTCCTCAGCACTCTGTCGTTCTGTCTCTGCTCTAGTCTCCTATCATCCCCTTTTCTTTACTGATACACCGTACACCGTAGATACTTTACACTACTTCCTTTTGTAAATGCAAATAGACTAGAAGTCATATTCTACAAAACAACCATGCCTGGTCCATAATCCCCTGAGGAGGGCTCGTTTTTCTGGCACTCCTGGATGCATTTCGAATGCATGAAACAGCCTGTACGTTTATCCTGACAATACCTCCCTTTGTTTGCTATGTGGAGTATTCCCCTTGACTCCCTGCCCCACGTATATGGTGATGGAGTATTGCGTATGCGGGATGCAGGAAATGCTGGACAGCGTCCCAGAGAAAAGGTTTCCAGTATTTCAAGCTCACGGGTGAGTGTCTCCGCGTCTGTCAAACCCCAGCCCTGCTATTCTTAGTCCGAGCCAGTGCGCAGCCACCACTCCAGGCCTTAGTTTGGGGTCAACACCGTGAGGCCTCTGCTACTGAAACAACTGGCCTCAGATAGGCCGAATACGCGGGCAGGGTACAAATCCCCAGCTGCTTGTTAAGTGAGGGGGTGGTCCTACGGGTCGATCGGGTAGTTAAAGCACAATGATTTATTCAGCAGAATAAATGTTTAGGTACTAATGATGTGAACAATGATATGTTGCTAGTCCGACTTGGCACCCTCTCCAAATACTTTTCTTTTCCATCGTGCAGGTGTCACATTACTGCTTGTCTCTCCATCTCTCTTTTTAACCCCCTCCCTCTCTCCCTCTTTTGTTGTTGTTATTGTTTCAGGTACTTTTGCCAGCTGTTAGATGGCCTTGAATATTTGCACAGCCAGGGAATCGTTCACAAAGACATTAAACCGGGGAACCTGCTGCTGACCACCGACGGGACTCTCAAGATCTCTGACCTCGGGGTGGCGGAGGTGGGGCAGCCTACGCACGTACGCACGCACGGTGCCACCCGTCCCTCGCACCGCTGACCCTTCCTCTTCCTCTTCCTCCCCCCAGGCCCTGCACACGTTCGCTGAGGACGACACGTGCCGCACCAGCCAGGGCTCGCCGGCGTTCCAGCCCCCGGAGATCGCCAACGGCCTGGACACCTTCTCGGGGTTCAAAGTGGACATCTGGTCCGCCGGCGTCACGTTGTGAGCGGCTCTTTTTCATCCGTTGGAGAGGCTTTTCCTTTTCATCGTGTTCATTGGTCTTTTTTTTTGGGGGGGGGGGGGCAAAACAACATCAAAAGTCAGAGTGTGAAAGGCGTCTAGCATAT
>JAVQJS010107496.1:0-20000 GCA_036024795.1 Galaxias rostratus | reverse complement strand
CGGCACAGAGGCACGCCGGGAGGGCCCGTCCGCCCAGCAGCAAGGTCCTCGTGCCCACCTCCCGGTGTGGCTCCCATCCCATCCTCCGCCACGGCAACACACACACACACACACACACACACACACACACACACACACACACACACACACACACACACACACACACACAATACAGCTGTAACTCCGGTGCTCTCCTACCTCGGCCGACTCTGAATGATCAGTCCGTGCGGCGCTGGGCCGGCTCCGGGTGGGTGTGACTGGCTTAACGTCTTCACGTTCCCGTCGTGCACTTTCAGCGCCTACTTTTCCCTAAACATCCCGATCGATTATGCTTGCTGCTCTCCCCTTTCAATTTAGGTGCTGCGATTTTCCAAGCCTGGCCATGACTAAGTAGGCTTATCTGTGTCAGCCCCCGTGCCTTTTGCACACCGCCTCTGAGAAAACAATTGTTTTTTCTTTTTTTTCTTATGGAGGACTTTACAGACAGATGGACAGATACTGGCGTTCGTGGGCTGCTCGTTGATGGCGAGAGTGGCAGCATGTGCTTTCGCTCTGCGTTATCAGGCGGGAGATTGATTTCTGTGTCCATCTTGTTTGCCCTTCCCTTTGTGTTTCAAAGCTCAATTTAGAGGGCCTATGATGTATTGACGTGTGCACTGTGAATTACCCTGCTTAAAGATGCAAGCGCACAAAACATCTTGTTGAAATGGATAGGGTCTGTCCTTCCATTTGCGACGGCGGCTCGTTGCCGTGCAGGGCACGTCCTCGCCGCGAGCCATTCTGTGATGTCTAAGGCGAGGTGAGACGAATGTTTGGGCAACAACGCCTCAGACTGCAACAACCCAGAGCCCTGACACACAGTAGCTCCACACAAAGCTCACACGCGTGCAGCAACAACGACCGACTTAGTAACCGTGCTAAGTGCTGTGGAGTAAGTAGCCATGTTCCCAACCGTCATTCGCTAAAAGCAACAACAACAACCAAACCCAGACCGCAAGACAACACACCCCTGCCCACCGCGGCGGCTCTGAGACCTGCATTCTTTCCATCCCCCCCCCGTCATATTCGTTTGCTGGGATGAAACAGGGTCTGTACTTGATTACCCCGGCAGCCTGTTTGCAGGCGTGCTGTCGCTCCATACCTAATTAACAAACTTGGTTAATTAAAAAAGGCAATAAGGCTCTAATGGTGACAGAAAAAATTAGTTTGTCAGCGAGGGAGCCAATAATGGCTGTATGAAATATTCATGTGTGGATGGCGGGAACAAACAGCCCCCATCTGCAGTGATGCAGTGCACGCGTTAGGCACAGTATATCCTCCCTCACAAAGCTGTCGGCTAAAGTTATCTGGCTGCCATTGTTGTTAGGTCACCAGGACAAATGAGATTGTTCAGCCTGAAATAGATGGGGCTGTGTAGCCCACCGCCACCCCATTAGATAGCTTCCTCACCCATCCAGAGGCGAGCGTCACATTAGCACGAAAGGTCCGAGGGACAGGTCCTCCTACTCAGAACGCAGGGGAACCTGGCGGTAAATGTCAGTAAACATGCCTTGTTTATCTCCATTTAGGAAAAGATTGTCTCAGTCGTTCGTCACAAAAGTGAAGCTGAAATTCACATTACGGAGGTCGCATTATGCATATCAGATGTAAAATACAAAAGCATTATTATTTTCAACAATTTATTTTGAGAAGATACATGGGATGTTTAGCTACAGTTGAAATACTTCTCTTATCATTTTTTGTAATAAAGTTCAAATATAAAATACAATCCAATTTCTTTCTGGAAGTCCATCAGAAAATCACCTTTCTCTTTTGGAAAAAGGACATGGTTGAATCTCAAATGGGAGATATATTTACTTTCTTACTCAACTCATGCTGTATTGATACCATGCAGATCAATTGGTTTGAGTTGGCTTCAACCTAGACTTCAAACTGGGATTCAAAGTGTTGCTTCATCATGCCACGGCTCATCGAGCAGCAATTTGTCTCGCAGAGGCCTCTCAAGATGCTGGCAGTGGGTGACAGGAAGGAGCGGTGCCCCCTATTGGCTGTTCGTCATGCCACTCACAGGACGTTCAGCTGAGGACTAAGCCCCGGCCATGGCTTACAGTGGAGCCACCCAGTCGCTCGACGGGCTGCAGAGTGCTATCACTTCTGGCATATGCAATGTGTGATATAAATACTACACATTACATTGGGCTGGCATGCGAATGCATGTAAATACCTTCATGAATTCTAATGGCGCTCTTCCAATACAAAGCAGCGAGCACAAGTAGCCGAAACCGCTTAAACAGCGGGCATTCACCGAATAACAGATGGAGACATTGGGCTGTAAATTTCCAGACAAGGCCGGCAACTCTGCGAAGCCATTACCATGCAGACGGAGTGAGCAGGGAGGATGTTGGGAAGAAGACGGAGGAGGAGGAGGAGGATGAAGTCAAGGATGTGTGCCGTGGTCTCCTTCCATTACCGCTCAGCCGAGACCATGGCGTGATTGGTGGGTTGGGCCCGTGGCTCTCGGGCTGTTAATGTGTGAAACTAGGAAACAACCGTGGCCTGTCTTGGAGAGCCGTGCGTGTCCTGCGTGTCCACGTGGGAACGCCCCCCCCCCCCCCCTCCCGGGTGCTCGCTACGAACGGGGAGCCAAACGGGATGAGTTCCGCGAGGAACATGCTTGAAAAAACACTTTTTTATACTTAGCCCTTCAACGCATTGTGTTAAAGCCAGTTGACGTATTGGCAAGGTTTATCCATTTTCTCTCTCAAGCCAAGGCTATTTCAGTGTAGAAACCCAGCCCTTTTCAGCTTTTTGACTCTATGGTGCCTGCACTGGAGATAGCCTAATGTAATAAAGTGCAATTCATAACAAACCTATCCCTAACACACTGCTATGCAGAATGGGTCCAGGGCCAGTGGCCTTGATATCATCAGCAATAATGCCATTCATGAAATCATACCTACTACACTGTGCAGGTAGACTCTTGCTTGGATTGGGAACATTTTGGTACATTTTGTGTTCAAGTGCGTCGGTAGAATTCATGTGGCAAGAATACGAGTAGAAAAGGATATTTCAATGCAATTTATGTGTTGGGGCAGTGACACAGTTTCTAAAGCATTTGGCATGAGAGCGTCTCAATCAGAAAAGTGAGAGGGTGTCAACTTAAAATATAATATCAATTCTCACATATCAACATACACTGAGGGTGAGTTTGTTGGTTTTTATACAATCATTTATACAACTGAATGCCCACTCCGTTGAACTTTTCAACGATTCCTCGTACATAAAAGAGATGCAAAGCTATGGCTTTACTTCTGTTACACTCAGCAACAGATTTTCCCCATGCCCTGGACTGCCGCGTGTGTGATTAATGCATAGTTCAAATCCGCCTCTAAAAACAGAAGGTACATTCACTCCACACCAGTGGACAATGTCGAGTTAATGACTTAGTGAGTGCTGTTTTAATTTCCCGTGTGAAGGCCAGGGAGCCCATCCTCCCGACCCTGGCGTGTGTCGGACAGCCCTTCCAGAGCGCAGCCGAGAAAAACGGCCTTATTAGCCCAGTTCATTAAAATCATTAATAGTCATGAAATGAGAGGCGCCGGAGTCCAAAAGGCTTAATGCTCCATCCATATTAATTAGACATTCACAAATCTGAAGTGAGGGAGACCGCGGCTTCCCAATGCCAGTACACAAACACGTGCATGACGGCACATGCCCTCCCACACACACACACACCCATACACACACACACACACACATGCACAGGCATACACACACCCACACACACACACACACACACACACACACACATTCACGTCAACATGGTCACCCTTGTGTTTCCCTTGTCGTTATGCCCGCTCTCGCCATCAACACTACCCCCTGTTACTGCACCCGATTAAAATTCAGCTTAATTAAAATTGATCACATTAAGAAACTGATGTGGTTAATTAACTGGACTGGCAAAAACCCTTCCTGTACATCTGACGGCTGCATTGTAGAACAATTCCCGTTGGGGGAGAGGGGGCCGGGGGCAACCTGTGCCACCAACTCCCCGCCCCCCCCCCACACCCCTCCACGCTGTTGCTGAGTACAGGAATAGGCATCACCATTGCCAGCTTTGTGAGCTCTACTAAAGCCTGTTTCCTCTTTCTTTCCTGCTTCTATGCGTTCTCTCCGGCCTCCTCTCTTACTCTGTCGCTCTGTCTACCTCTTTCACACCTTTGTTTTATCTTGACTCTTAACACCCCCCACCTCTCTCTCTCTCTCTCTCTCTCTCTCTCTCTCTCTCCTCCCGGGCTCTCCTTCCTGCTAGCGGTAGAAGTTATGGTTTGTGGCTGCTGAGCTGACAGCGCTACAGCGGAGGGCTAGATAAGGCTGTGACCCCTCTGGCCGGAGAGGATGAGATGAATACATTAGTCCCCCTGTGATGGAGGCCGGGTCAGTGGGGCAGGCGTTCCTCTCCCAGAGCGCCTGGCCCCGACCAAATCCGCTGCATCTGTAACAAGGGCTTTAGACAGGGCCGACGGACGGAGAGGCAAGGGAGGGAGAGCGCGTGGAAGGGGGAGAAGGGGGGGAATGTATCCTCTGGTGTCTCCTCTTTTCCCCAAGGCCTGATATTGGATGATGTTCCAAAATCAAGGACTCCTGCCACAGAGCCTCGATCCATCAGCTGGAATGGGTCTCTGTCGACTTGGGTCGTGCCGCGCAGTCTGTGTGCGTGTGCAAGAGAGTGTGCAAGTGTGGGTTTCTGTGTGTGCATGTGTGTGTGCACGTGTGTAAGAGGGTGTGTGGGTGAGGGTTTCTGTGTGTGTCTATGTGTGTGCACGTGTGTAAGAGGGTGTGTGGTAGAGGGTTTCTGTGTGTGTCTGTGTGTGTGTGCATGTGTAAGAGGGTGTGTGTGTGAGGGTTTCTGTGTGCCCTGCAACTCCTGACTCGGTGACCATGCAGGCTTGCATCTGATGTTCACAACGAGGGTTTATTTCCTTTGCATCTGTGCTTCCGTGTTCTACTCCGTGCGCATGTGTTCATGTGTCTTTGCCTGAACGTGCTCTCACGGCCGTGTGCAAGTGTGTGTGAGGGTGTGTGTATGTGTTAGCGTGTGCTCGTCCGCCAAGGGCATCATTTATCCACTGGCTTGCAGGCAAAAACAACCTGCTGCCAGTATTGATGGTTCTCCCTCCAACACCTGTGAGGATTGGGTTCAGAGGTCACCAGTCACAGGCAATCAGAGGTAAATGGAGCCTGTGTAACACTAGACAAACGGCTAAGAGCTTTAGAACAAAGCCAAGGCCACGGTTCACCGTCTGAGTGTGTGTGTGTGTGTGTGTGTGTGTGTTGTGCATCGCTCTTACTCTATCTTTCAGTGAGCCCATTCCTTTTTTAAAACAGGATTAATTCTTGTTTATTTCTGTCTGTCTGACCTTGTATATGTGTTCATCACCGTCGCTGGCCACTTAGTCTGCGCTGTATTGCTAGCCTCAACAGAAATCCCTTCTCTTTCCAGAATAAAGGGATTGCTAGGTGAGCCACTCAGCTGGATAACCCACCCTCGCTGTCTCTCCGTCCATGTCCCTTGGCAAAGAAACGCCCCATCCACTCTCTCTTTCCCCATCACCAAATATTATTGACAGGAACCATAACTGCAAGAACCAGGAATGGAGAGAACATACAAAATATGTGGTAATGACAAAATTAGACTTGAACGTTAGAGGTCTATATGTTTTTGAAAAAGACACCAAAGTCAAAGCTGGACTTGCATAAAGCATGTAGCAAGGACAACATGCCAGGACAGAACAAAGGCTTGAAGAAACACAGCAAGTTAAATACACAACCTAAAGAAACAGGTGCAAACAGCGATTAGCCCGGGAAGGGCTGGGCCCCTCCTCTGGGAATGCACCGCTGCCCTCTCCTGGTGCAGCTGGCTTTGGAATTCCGACAAACATATGTAGTGCAACATATTCAGTTAAAATGGACACACCTTTGTCCTTTTATATGGGCTTGCAACTTAATTATTTACATTAGTAGTTAAACTGTGTAATTGCATAAGGCTGTGAGAGGCCACAATACCTGGTTAAGGTTCAGATGCCCAGACCTGGATTCGTGAGAAAAAAAAAGAGAGCAGAGAAGTAGAATTTTGTAGAATTGCTCTGTGGCTGTGCGCGGGCCCAGGAGAATGGGGCATGGAGTGGCTCGATATCAAAGAGGTATTAAACACACTGATCCAGCACGCTTTAACACTCTCTTACATCATCATAAAACATCATCCAATTTCCCCCGACTGTCAAAGAGGAACCATAACACATTTGCATAATGCAGCGTCTTCACTATGTTAATTCACTTCCAGCCAGACGTGCACCAGAATCAAGTACGTGAGTGAGTGTGTGTGTGTGTGTGTGTGTGTGTGTGTGTGTGTGTGTGTGTGTGTGTGTGTGCGTGCGTGCGTACGTGTGTTCGAGAGTACTCCTGTGCATTTTGAGGTGTGTGTTTAATAGTCTGCTGTATGATTAGGTAAGGGCGGTTGTATGAATAAGAGTGAATGTCTGTTTATGTATGCCATTGGACGTGAGGATAATGCTTGTCAATGAGGCTTTGCAAACCCCTCCAATCTTTTCATACCTGTTGACTGATCTAAAATCAGTTGAACTATACGGCAGATATCATTACACTGATCTCGAGTTGAACTTTACAACTTAATGGAGACAGCGCTTGATGGAAAGCTATTTAAAAGTACCTGTTTTAGGGGCCAAGGACGCAATTTCATTCAATCCTTTTGGTACTATATTTACAATTTAAAGAGGAAATGTTGGACAGAAACGCAACCAATCTGACTAACTTTACATTTTGTAATCGTCAAAGACACAGACATGTTAGAGCCCACTCAACATCAGTTATGGCATGAGTAGCCCAACAACTGAGGCAACTACAGCCGCTGTGATTGGGTCCAACCTCTAGGTAACCCCCTGACCTGCTTCCAACAGTGCTTTTGATTAGATGACCAGACTTCACCTCTGGGAACTCCCCAACCTTGTTCATCAAACACAATGCACGATAGCAGTGATACACCTTATTCACTGTCATGGTTTAATATTCAAGACCAGATGGTAGGGATGTGTGAACACGGAAATACGCCTTTGAATGAATATCTTATACAGCACATCCATAGGCAAATCAATTAGTACAATTCAACTTAGAGCCATACTTGATTGGAAAATAAATCCTGACTAAAACAACTGAACTAGCTTTACCACCATTTTTTGGTAGTGTACTTTGTTTTCAACAATAGAACTCATGTAGCTGCATTGTAATGTAACTAATGACAATTTACTGCACTACAATTTTCAGTGCTGGAGACCTCATACCTGCCTGCAAACATTCATACAAACAAAAGGAGGAAAGGATAAAACTGATTTGAGTTCAATCCTAGACACAGCTTAGGGCCAAACACCCAAAATATGTTTTACTTCAAGTGTGTTTAGTTGGTTAAAACTAAGTACACACCTGTGCTAAAATCACAATGTTTCACTGCAGGAAAAGTCTCTGCTGGGTTCTTTTTTGTTTTGATCTAAATAAACTGATCTAATTTGGTTTATTTCAACTGAGGGACCCTCCTGTGCTTGGTTTCCTTGTCTCTCTCATTTTTCTTATAACAGTATAATTTGATCGGTTGGAATTACTTTGACACCAAAGACGTAGACCCTGGCTGTGTTCCCCTCCAATATCTGACAGTTGCGACAGGTAGCTCTTGAAGCCACAGCCCAGACACAGTGGGAGGTCAATGTACACAACACAGCGCATCAAAGGGATTGAAGCATCCTAGATGACAACAAAGCAGTTGAGACAGCTCCACCTTTGAATATGGCGCAAAGACAAAATGAAACATTTCCAAACAATGCCTGGAAAGGCAGTTTGTGTGTATGGCAAGTAAGAAGGGAGCACCAAGAGAAAGTACACACCGAGGAAAACGTTTCCTTTCATTTCAAACAGTGTGCCGGAGGCCAAGCTGTCTGTCTGTGAGGTTTATGTTTGGGACTCTGCTGACCCCTGGTGGTGATCTTTGGTAATCACGACTCACCACGAGAGGGAAGGTACGTTGCTTGAACAATTGACGGTTACTGTGGAGCTAGCCACTGGAGAGATTATTAAACAAACACCAATTACCCATAGGAAAGCAAAATCCCGAAATTAGATCTCATTAGTGTCTCTTTTTTTCCCTCCAAGACACAAATGAGAAATTAGTGATACTTTTAGCATCGTCTCATAACCCTAAAAATCTCCTCAGGAGAACCAGTGACATTTAGTTTCAAATTCGACTTAAACTGTGTGGTAAATCAAGTCTCAGAATTGTATCTAAGGAGTCTCATTTGTATCCCTAAGTACTTCTGACAAGCATTTTTCATCACAATCAAAGTTCATCCAAGTCTTAAAATCAAGGTTTACTACACTAATTTTGCCCTCTAAAAGGCCTTTTGTCAGAAACAAAAGTGACAGTCACATTGAGTCACTGCTATTTGAGAACAATGAGAATATAATTTGTCCTCTGGGATACCTGCATGCTGCAAGTCCCTGTAATTAAACACATATTTAAACATTTACACATGAAACATACAAATGCACAACCCACCATTAAACCCTCATATTACAAAAAGCCTCTTTCAAGTAGAATTTGGGCCACCTGAGGGAATTTTATGAATCAAATGTTGTGAACATAACCATCCATCCATTATCAGAACCACTTATCCTATGCAGGGTCACGGGGGGCTGGAGCCTATCCCAGCTGACTTTGGGCAAGAGGCAGGGTACACCATGGACAGATCGCCAGTCCATCGCAGGGCTAACACATAGACACACAATCTCTCATACACACATTCACACCTACGGACAATTTAGAGTGACCAATTCACCTGCATGTTTTTGGAATGTGGGAGGAAACCGGAGTACCCGGAGGAAACCCACGCTAACACGGGGAGAACATGCAAACTCCTTCTGCAATATGAATAACAAAATATAATCTGTAGGTTACCTTTTTCTCTTTTGTCTCTTAGGGAAAGTCGTTCTTTATACATTTTATTTGCTTAGTTTTATATTTAAGTGACACATTCAACGGTGGTCTAATCTAAACTTAAATTTGCAAATAAATCATTCTAATGTGAAAATCTGTAAGTAAATGTTGTTAGCAGAGCTGTTCATTGAGAGGATGTATTAGGACAGATGTATTAGGATGTGCTCCATGTGCAGCATGCACCCAGTGTGCAGCCTCTCTCATGCTAAGAATGGCTGTAAATGTGATGGGATGAAGAGCCAATCCAATGTCACGAGCTTCACATCTCATACTCACCTCCTATCCCAGGGCGAAAGTTTCGGGCATAACCCTTCATTAAATCATCCAGATTAGGCAACCAGGATATCTCTATGTCTGAACCTACATAGTCCCCAACGTCACTCAGCATGGCCCTACAGGAGACAGACACACCAGACTCTCAAACCCCTCTGAGTGTAACAGCGAGGACATACCTGGATGAAGGAGAAAGGCTGGAGAGGGAGTCAGAAACAGCAACACATACAGGCAATCCTAAACATAACAGGTCTGTTTCAAAACAAGCCAAAACATTTATAACTTACATAATAACACCAAAAAATTAAAACTATTTTAAACCTAACATGTCTATTTGAAGACAAGCCCTTGCAAATCTAAATGTTACATAATCCCACCCAAAAAATTAAGACAATTTAAAACATTACAGGATTACACATTTAAAAATGAGATAATAATAACTATTACATTATCATACCTTTGTAAAGTTCAAGAATGGCTTAACTGTTAAACATCCACTAACACCAACCACCAGGGGGCAGTGTTGAACACTCGCAATGCTGTTGGGAGTCCTGCTGTCTCCTGGCCGAGGGTGACTGGCTACTTATAATGAGACTACGTCGTGTTGTGTGACCCGTGTTGTAAGTTTGTTTCACTGTGTAACTGAAAAGTAATGTGTCAGGTAATGGGGATGTGCTGTGTGATTTTGCTACTTACCACAATTATATTGCAGATGAAAGGAAAACTGTTAGGGTTGAGTACATTTAGTTACTAGTATTAATATGATTCTTCAAAATAGAAAAAATGTTTAAAGACCTACAGTATAGACCATTCCTGAGTGACTAATCTTCATTTGATAGTAATTAGACAGTTAGTAGTTAATCGTTTGTATTCCCTTTTGAGAGCTGGTTTTGAAATCCGTCATAGAAATAGTGTACAGAAATAGAATAAGTAGAACATGCAATCACACCGTAATAGAACAACATTTAACAACGCTTCTTCTCCGGGTAGGTCCAGATCAGTGGCACAGAGTAATTCTAGTGCGCTAGCATCAACGCAGACCTCCTAACACGTTTCCCTTCTAGAATGATCTGAGGGCCTGGAAACGTTGCATGGTAAAAACCGTAAGGGGCTCTGGCTTTGGATTGGTCTCGGGGACTCCAGGGCCTCCCACAGTTCAAAGCCTGGCTTGGTGTTTTAATGTCCTGTCATTAAGGAGACCTCCCCAGGCCTCCCTGTGCTAAACGTCGTCGGCTCACAAGCTCGTCCACGGAGGTGAGCGACGCTAACACTGAAGCAGCAGCCCCATTAGAAAGCTCGACTAAACTCTCTACAAAAACAGTCATTTATGTTACAACAAAAAATCATAAGTATTACAATATTACAGGAATGAGTAAGGTGACACAACAGTAACATCCCGGCACTGATACCTAGGACAGTTTATTACATACTGGTTGACATCCTCTGACCTCTATGGGAGGTGAACGCATGAGAGCATGATCAGCTTATTAAAGGCCTGCACAGAGAGAAGCTCTCCTCCAAACCATGGCCTGAACCTCTGTTCTGGCATGTGACCTGCTTTTTCACATTCACAAACCCGCACACACACACAAGGCCACAGTGGATGACTCACAGGTCAGCTTTAGCATTTATTATAGCCTATAGCACTGCATATACTTTTTTGGGCTAAATATCAAGATTTTTTTTATCTTTCTAAAAACATTCCTGCTTCAACAGTCTCCAGTAGGTGCTGTGCAACTATGCATTTACACTGCCATTTGTGAAGATGCAAACGCCGACATTATGACACAAGAAGTCCTTGACTGCTAGCTCCTCTCTAAAGCACAGATCAAAAGATAGTGACGGTGCCTGGAATGGTTCTGTAAAGCCAGTCAAAAGGATTGTGTCTTTAGGATAGGCCTGTGACCACATACAGCACAGTGTTCTAGACTACACACCAAGACATCCACAATTAAAACCAGAACCATCGTGTTCTCCCATCATCCAGTCACCTAAGCCATTATTACCTTTCACAAGGCAAAGGAAAGCCAGATTTATCAAAAAGTTGACCATAAAAATAACTGGTTTAGAACACAAATGGTATGTGGGTGTTGCAGATTTATAGAACCAGCAGGTTAAAATGGATGGTGTTTATGCAGATAGGGCTAGCAGAGGAGGGCTGGTTAGGTGACACTGAGCTGCGAAATGCACACTCTACACAGGGTGTGAAGGCACTCGGCTTATCAGGAAAATGTCTCTCATCAACAGCTAAAAAGATCATTTATTTCCATCTCTCCTGCCGGAGGTGTTGGCACACAGACCAGGTGCAAAAGCCTCAAGGTTTGAACATGATTGGACCTCTAACCTTCTGCTCTTTATTCAACATCTTAAACAATTCTAAGCGATGGATTCTGCTAACACAAAGAATTTAGATCCAATTTCTACACTAATGGGATGACAAAGTATGTAGACAATACTGAACTGGTTGCAATGAATAAAGTTTGTGAATTTTAGAGCAAGCTCAGTTTATAATGAATTTTAACAATAAAAACTTAAATTTTAAGACAAATAAAACAATAAACAATAACAATACATCTTCATCTGAAGACTGAATCTCACTCTTTTTGAAATCAAAAATGATCAGCACTGACAAGATGTGTTTTCTATTACATTTGGAAGGAAATAAAGTATATAGTACAATTTGCATTGCTCAAATCGGACATGCTATCTGTTAAACGCACAAGCTTGTTATTATTTCATTTTACGCTCATGAAATATTAAATACCATATCGTTTAAGGCGTATCACATCCAGGATGCTTGTCAAACCATACCATACATATTGCTAATCTAAAAACAATTGTTTGAACAAAACGTACATTAAATATGTAAACTACTAAAAGCTGAGCTACACATTATTTATAAAGTGTCAGATCCGCTGTTGAGCAGACATTGCTGTTTGTGTGACAAACTCTTATTCTGGGTTAAGTGGCCGTTAATTTGGGTAAGTGTGTAAATCTTACGTATATTCATAATTTACTGTAAAATTAACCATGCAAAGTCGGATGGCCACCCACTAAGTGCAAGCGCAAGACAAGTCATCGAGGTTCATCTTACCTGGTTAAAATGTTCCTGCCTAGTAGAAGGGCAAGGATGGACAAAGTAAAAGTTATCTTTTCCATTTCTCTAAATCACCAAGTTCTTCGGAAACGAAAATACAGATGCCGTTTTTTCACAGGGGATAGGCTTCTAGTGTCCCATTGAGCGGGAGATCTGGATAAAGTAAACAGTGGTGATGACCCATGTTTTGCTCTCACGCGCTCCTATTCCCAGCCTGGCGCGTGGACCAACACAGTGATCAGACCATAAGAGTTTAGCCGCGCGCACTGTAGTCTGTCCCCTCTTGCAGTAGTGCTTCGAAAAAGAGAGAGAATCACACTAACAAACCTGTGATGCCTGTTCCCTGAGCAACGTCAGATTAAATCATCCACGCACGAATAATACGAGTGTCTAAACAAGAACGAGGCAGGCGGCAACATACTAATATTACGCAATGAAGCACAACCGGAAACTTTACTGTTAAGATAATGTTGGCATTGATTCCGCAATAATTTAATCTGACAACAATGTAGTTTAGGCATGATGGTGCACCATCAAAAATTATATAAAAAGCAGGGTTCACATGATGAGACATGCAATGTATCACGTCTGCGATAAATGGACAATGGACACAGCTGACTTCACTTTACATCCATTCACTGATACATTTCGGATAAGGAAAATCTATAGAGTGTATGAGACATCAACGGGTGAATAACTGAACGAGGTGTATGTTTGACCCTCAGTAATGAGATATTTCCGAAATGACTGAAAGTGCACGTGTCTATAACAATGTAACTGCCCTGGTTTTAATCGGATTTACCCAGGGACCGAGAAAGGAAGTGGTTGAAATTTTTAAATAATGTCTGAACTTAAAAGGACAATGTTTTAGAAGTGGGCCTGTGTGGTATGCTACTTAATGTTCTGTATATTCTACCTAAGGTTGTACGATGTCAAATATTTTTTATTTTGACTGGCAATCAAGAAGCAGCAGACATCTACAAAAACTGACAAAATGGGATTTTGCCTAAACCTCCCGATTTAATCTTTCCATTATACCGCACGCAGACACGATTTTATGCTGTGCTAGAGTTGATTTTTATCAAGAGGCATAATGACAGGGAAGCTAATATAAAGGGTGTATTGTTTTTTGTTGAACGAAGGTTTAGTTTAATTAAAAATAATCTTGGCTTCACGTTTTATTGTATTGGGCTCATATACACTTCCAAAGGCCGAAGTAAATACAGACATCCAACTACCATCCATGTATTCAAATAGTTCTCACAGTCCAAAGCTTAAATTCAAGTAATGATCTTGCATAAACTTCTCAATGATGCCCCAAGATACACATTCAAAATATGTCGGCCTATTTAGAAAACAACTGGAAGGGGCAGCAATCATGCTTAGTTCAACCGGATGTTTTTAGTTGGACCATCCGAATGATTAGATCTCCAATCCGAGGGTCCAATTTAAAACATTTGGGTATTCTGCGTCACTTTAACCCTACAGAGACAATAATCTGTAGTGTTTCTTATTGACCCATAAGCGGCATGCTATTGTTGCAATACATTAACCCTACAATTACCCAACACCCTACAAACCCTACAAAATACAAAAAAAAATAGAACTGAATACATAGGGCCTACAGGCTCAACAGTATTATCATTTAGAATGAAGTCCGAGACGGGGCGGAGCTACAACTTGAGGGAACATCCCTCACCACAAGGCAGGTGTCTCGTGTCTATGGAAACACTAACAAAACATGGACTCGCCAATGTATCATATTAGCCAAACCTTATTAGTTGTCGCTGTAACGATATCTTGAGTTGCAAACTTTTTTGTTAAAAGTCTGTCATTACAATCAGAATACCATTGTTGAGATCAATAGTGCATCAAACACAACTACAGGCAAAAAAGTACAGGCAAGTTACTCATCAGTGGTTGTGTACTAGTAGTAACGTAAATTAGCAACAACGTTAGCTAGCTGTAAAGTTGGTTTTCGTACTGAGTAAAATAGATTGTCTAATTACTAAGTGAAAAAGCTTGCTATCTGACAGATAACTAGCATAGTTTATAGTCAGGGCAACTCTGTCTAAAGTTTTTATTCTCTTTATCATATCTTATTTTTTTAATTCGTTTTTTATTCATGTTTTCCAATTGGGCCAGTTCAAATGGACACACCTGCGAAAGAATGCCCTGCGGAGGTCGCCTCCAACGTATCGGAACATGCTTCACATAATCCTTGGACAGACGACGAGACTGGAGGTGAGCAGTCGGCGAAGTGTTAACATTTTTCTGTTGGTATAAGCCTGAAATATTTTTATGCTATAAAAACAGTCGAATGTCTGCCAAATTACTTAGCTGTACCGAATCATTATACATCATAAACATACATAAGTCGCTGTGTAACAATGTTTTATATGAACTTTCTGCTTGATAAAAAAAATCCCCCAAAATCAAAACCCTGTAATTTGGCCTGATTCATTATTGTGATTGTGTATTTGTGTTTTGAAATGTTTTTATCAAAGATGAAGATACAGGACAAGAAACCTCCAGGGAGGGGAACCCGACCATTCCAATGGATGCAGATTGGTCTGGTGGCGAATTGGATGGGTGGGTGTAGGTCACAATGTTCCATTTAGCCAGGATCGATTGTACTTTCTGAATCTACTTGAACAGTCTCAAAACATATCAATTCAGTTATCCTTGTTTCATCAAGATAATAGTTTGCCTCTGGCTACAGATTTTTAAATTATTTGTCACTGTGTAGGCAAACCATTATATTGTATATTTTCCCTGATAATGCTAATAGCTCAAATGTCAGATTAACCTGTGAATAGCAGATTTCTCCACCACAATGACTTTTTCTCCTCTACAAGGGAATTCACTGACGAAGCCGACGTGGCTGTTGGGTGCAACCGGAGCGGAAAGAGGAATTATGCAGAGACAGCACGGATGTTCAAGCTGAGAAGAAACCTGGACCAGCTGGACAGCTTCCACAGACAGAAGGAGCACATCATGCTAAAAGCCAGGTCGGAGTCTGCCAACCAGCAAACCTTTGTCCTTAACCTTGATAGGCCCCATTGCACTGAACTATCGTTTAGGTTCTCTCAGATATGTGTTTACCTACCTGATCATCCACACTGTGTTGTAGTACTGACTTAATCATAAACGGATCAAAACAAACACAGCATACTCTACATAAATACACAATAATAAATAACTGAAAATAATATCAAGTCAAGGGTAAGTCCTCCACAGCCAAGGCTCTGGCTTAGACCTGTAGTTGGTCTATTTCTCCGTAGGGTCGCCACTGCAAAAGAGACCTAGTTCTCAGTCAGTCTTGCCTGGTAAAATATCTATTAAAAACATCTTAACCACATATGGAGAGCTTGTTACTACAGAAATTTAAAGAATATTGTTTTCCATAGAAACGGAACATTTCCCATAATATGCCACCACGCTTCCTTCATTATCTTTATGTTTTTCTGCTTTGCAAACCATTCAATACCTAATAACCTAAGATTCAGACCGGGGCACAAATAGCCGTGTTTCATTCACAAGGCACTCAGCTTTAATACAATATCATGTTGTTTCCCCCACAAAGCACTGTTCAATCATTTTTTTTGGTAAGCATAGCTCTTTAGAGTCGTCACAGATTGTCCTCCTGCACCTCATTAGATTGCAATCTGCATTCGTGTGTTCACACAACTGTGTTTATCCATGATGTTCCTGAGTTGAAAGCTTACATTTCCCATAATTCAGTACTTGCTCCAAAATGTTGGCTCAAAACAGACAAGTTTTCTTATTTGATAGCAAAATACTGATCACATACTTGATTATTTTTTTGTGTTGTTGCAATGAACGCCTATTGTAAGAATAAACTGTTATTATTGTAGCTAAAATACTAGTACCCTATGTTTACCATTATGTTTGTGTTTTTTTCAGGGAAGAGCTCAAAGCATGTACTGTGAACATAGCTAAGTTGGAGAAGCAGAGGGAGGAAGTGGAGAAAGAGATGGAGCAGCTAAAAGGAGCAGACAACAGGTGGGTTGAGCTGGGAACAACAAAAACAATGCATTTAGATGTTAATTATGGAAATACTTTAGGAAGCTGTTGTGGGGTTATAGTTAGATAGCTGTCGGTTGTAGGGTTATAGTTAGGTAGCTGTCTGTTGTGGGGTTATAGTTAGATAGCTGTCTGTTGTAGGGTTATAGTTAGGTAGCTGTCTGTTGTGGGGTTATGGCTAGGTAGTTGTCTGTTGTGGAGTTATAGTTAGGTAGCTGTCTGTTGTGGGGTTATGGTTAGGTAGCTGTCTGTTGTGGGGTTAGGGTCTGGTGGCTGTATGTTGTGGGGTTATGGTCTGGTGGCTGTCTGTTGTGGGGTTAGGGTAATGGGAGCTGTCTGTTGTGGGATAGGGGTAGAAACTCATAAGTAGGTACTGTTAGTAACTTGTTTTTGACATAAACCATTAAACTACCCCATGCATAAAACATGCTAAAATACAGTATCTTCGATGTGGTCCTTAGCCATGCAAGAGTGCGAGACTAATGGTGTAGGCTTCAGTAGTTTAGTGACCTTGGACTCGGCCCTCCGCCCTCTCCATGGAAAATACGCAATATGCTTTTTGTCTGTTAGGTAAGTAAGCCATGGGCAGGGATGTTTCCATGGTGTGTTTGTGTGTCTTCTCCGCAGTGGGGTGTTGCTCCGTCTTCGTGCTAAGCACAGACGCCTGTGTGAGGAGCTGCTACAGGAGGAGGACCTGGAAGCCTGTGTCTCCACCTCTCTGAGGGATCATGAGTGAGTTCAGCCTGAACATTATTGCCGTGTCTTTACATTATGAACATCAACAGGTTAAAGAAAAGCCTTACGACTAGTCTATTGTCGAATATATTAGTAGATATTTTATTCGTACAGAGTTGTCTGAATTTTGCTGCATATGTTTTATTTTGGGACTTATACCCAAACGCATGCATGGACATCCCCCTCTCCTCTGCCCCTCTTCCCTCACTGTCTTTCCAGAATGGAGTTGTGCCAGTTGGAGGTGGAGCAGGGACGTTTTTCCCAGATCCGCCAGGAGGTGCAGAAAGAGGAGCAGGACCGCCAGAAACGGCAGGAGAAGAGAGGAGCAGCACGTCTTCAGCAGGAGGAGAAGGCCACGCTAAGCCTCCTACGTAGAGCACAGCACCTCAGAGAGTGAGACTGGTATTATATCTATGCATCTCAGAGAGTGAGACTGGTATTATATCCATGCACCTCAGAGAGTGAGACTGGGATTATATCCATGCACATCAGAGAGTGAGACTGGTATTATATCTATGCACCTCAGAGAGTGTGACTGGTATTATATCCATGCACCTCAGAGAGAGACTGGTATTATATCCATGTACCTCAGAGAGTGAGCATGGTATTATATCCATACACCGCAGAGAGTGAGACTGGTATTATATCCATGCACCTCAGAGAGTGAGACTGGGATTATATCCATGCACCTCAGAGAGTGAGACTGGTATTATAGCCATGCACCTCAGAGAGTGGGCATGGTATTATAGCCACGCACATCAGAGATTAAAAATGTTCAAAAAGATGTTAAGAGAGAAGCAGAGCTGAAGGTGATAAGATGTGTTTTTAACTGCCCTCTTGTGTGTGAGATGGTTCAGTAGCCTGTGTGTGCTACTCAGTATTTATCTGTGCCACTGAACTCTTTAGCCTGCCAGCACAGGTGATACCCCCTAAAAGCTAAGTGTATATATCTGTGCTAACAAAGTAATAATACATCAGATTTATAAAGCGCTTTTCAAAACACTCAAAGACGCTGAAAGTAGAAATGTAAATGTTGTCTCTGTGTGTGTGTGTGTGTGTGTGTGTGTGTGTGTGTGTGTGTGTGTGTGTGTGTGTGTGTGTGTGTGTGTGTGTGTGTGTGTGTGTGTGTGTTTGTGTATGTATTTTGAAAGAAGGCAAGCGGCAGAGCACATGGAGGAAGATACTCTGTATCAAAGGTCACGAGAAGAGGCCCGAACCAACCAAAAGAAAGCTGCCATGTTTCTGAGAGAAACTCTCCAAAGGTAACACTGGAGGTCAGCAGGTCATTACATGATCCTGATAGAAACCCTCCAAAGGTCACACTGGAGGTCAGCAGGTCATTACATGATCCTGAAGGAGACCAACTAGCATTCTAGTGGTACAGTAACATCTACTATAGATCAGTGTGTGGTTGGCTAATGACCGACTAAATAGCATTCTAGTGGTAGAGTAATATCTACTATAGACCAGTGTGTGGTTGCCAATGACTGCATGCTGTTTAGGATGCGTCAGAGTGAGGCTGAGGAGGAGGGGCTTCGTGAACAGCGGAGGCAGAGGAAAAGGCAGGCTGTGATGTCCCTGAAGGCCAACATAGCAGCCACCCAGGTACACCAGGGCACTCCAGCTGACCGAGACATAAGAGGCACTTTAACTGACAGGGTCGAAGCAAATGTCAAGGCTCTGGGCTACTAAGTGCACGGATGTGTTGTTTTGTTTTTATTGTAGACTGTTATAAAACAAATCTGTTTCTCCTGTGGTATTGTATGAAAGTTAATGATGGCCTATCGTGATGGTTTTATAACATCGCAGTTTGCAACTGCCCTCAGTGGACTATGGAACAGCGTTCTGTGTATGCGCCTGTTCTGCTCTCTCCTCCTGCCAATCATCTTGTGTCGCTGGGCAGCAGGTGGGTGAAGGATCTAAGGAGGACTGTGTGGTCTGTTCTAGGAGAGTTTAAAAGCCCAGCACAGCAGAGCCAGGGCTGACGAACAGAGACGGGAGGAGGACAGGAGACAACAGAGAGAAGCTCTGAAGGCTCAGGGCGCTAACAGCTCCAGGCACACGCAAAAGCAGAAGATCCTACAGGAATTTCAGCAGAAGAAAGAGTGGGTTCTCCCTCTTGACCCCTACCCTAACCCTTCCTTCTAGCACCCTCCTACACACCTTCCCTCTGAACACTAATCTTAACCCTAACCCTACTCTGAACACCATGAGTGTTAAGGCTCTACCATTGTGTGGGTAAAAAGATCCTATTGCACTTCATATGGATATGCAGTATGTGTGTGTATATATGGATAAGTTGTCTGTGTGTGTATATATGGATATGTTGTCTGTGTATATATATGGATATGCAGTCTGTGTGTATATATGGATAAGTTGTCTGTGTGTGTATATATGGATAAGTTGTCTGGGTGTGTATATATGGATATGTTGTCTGTGTATTTATATGGATATGCAGTCTGTGTGTATATATGGATATGCAGTCTGTGTGTATTTATGGATACGTTATCTGTGTTTATATACGGATACGTTGTCTGTGTGTATATATGGATATGTTGTCTGTGTGTATATATGGATATGTTGTCTGTGTATATATATGGCTATGTTGTCTGTATGTGTATACATGTCGCCCAGTCGTTTGTTTGGGTGTCCGTAATTGAGCTCTTACATTTATTTTAGTTTTATCGGCGTTTTATCGGTATTTTATACTGATAATCCGGCCAAGGAAGTGGCTTTTAAAGCTCATTACCATATTTATGTTTTAATCGGCGTTTTATCTCTTTTTTGGAC
>JAVQJS010107490.1:0-14406 GCA_036024795.1 Galaxias rostratus | reverse complement strand
GAGCCGCGCGGGGTGGCCTCACACACACACACACACACACACACACACACACACACACACACACACACACACACACACACACACACACACACACACACAGAAATAGCACAAGAGAGAGTTGACATCATCATTGCGATGATGACGTTGCGTAACAGATTGGGTTTGTGACGTCGTCACGGGGCAGTGGGAAAGTGGTGTCTGCATTGAGAACAGCTTTCCCTCTTACAGAGCCTTCTCACTTATGACTTTTCCTCTGCATGGCTGTCCTTTATCAGACGCACCTCTAAAAAAGCAGACGGATTTCTTGGGCGTTGAGTCACAGGGTCTGAGGCAAGAGAGAGAGAGAGGAAGAGACAATGGAGCCAGCTGAAAAAATGGAGAGGTGATTCACAATGGTCCGAGATTACGTGTTGGTTTGTCATAACATGGGCTGGCGTGTGCCTCTAAACGTTTACAATTCCCTCGGGATGTGGTTTGGGTGTATGCAGCACTGCATTGATAGTTATTCCTCTGTCAACTCCTCCGCCCGATTGACCATCATTGCAGTGGTAAAAGTCATAAACCTGATTAATATCATAAACCAAAATTTATTGAGTGAAGAGCAGTGGAGTCATTAGGTCATTTCCCTGTTGGACTCACATTCTGGTATCAAAGACCATTTGCTGTCAGAGGAGGGTGATTTTGAAACTAAAAGGGAGGACAGTGTTTACCACTTCTTGTAACTCTCCACCAAAGCCGGAAGATACTTGAAAAAAGAAACACTGATAGTGGTCAGACTTTGATGTGCGTGGTTCCTCTGTGGCTTTTAGGACGTGCAGTGAGTATTGCTGTATTTATCCATCACCATGCAACGTGAAACAAAAACGGACGGAATAACAACAAAGAGACTTCTTGACCCATGACCCCTGGTTTGTGAGATGTCATGGAAAACAGATGGAAAACCGGAAACGCTATTGTCTGATCCTATAACGATGGTGCCTGTTCAGTCACGATGACTGCGTGGATTCCCAATGGGCCATGATGGCTTTGTGACATTACCATGGTCGCGTCTCACCTTTGAGACACGATCTCGACCCTCGCATCTCACACACGACCTACACCCAACCCGCCACAACAATGGAACAGTGTGTCTAGTAGCTCTGCAGAATCTAAGAGCCTTTCAGCCGACCAAAGGAAACTGGAGCGATACATGGAAAGGGAAAGAAAGAGATGTGGAAAAGGAAATCAATTAAGTAAAAGAAGAAACATTTAAGATAGGGAAAAAGATGCTGTACTATCAAAAGATAATTTGCTGAGGCAATGATGAAGGGGGGGGGGGGGACAACAATCTATTTTGGCCTCAGAAACAACTGCTACTTAATCAGAAGTATGTATGAAGAGTAAAGTCTGGAGAAGATGTGAAAATCTATACTTTTGAACTCCAGAATGTAGTCTTCTGCACAATGTACGCAAGGGAACCTGGTGAACTAAGAGAAAAGGGCGCACTCCACGTCCCGAACCTCTGACCCCTAAACCCCATCACTCACCCCTCCAACTAATCAGGAACAGGCTGGCCAGGAGAACCAAACACAGGGTGGAAAACGGACATCATGCTAGGAAGGATAATAATTTTGTGGGTTGGCGGGGGGGCTTTGATTTGCGGTGCAGCCGAGGGGGAGAGCGTATTGGTCGCTGGTCTGGGGTATGGCAGGGCTGAGGCAGGGCTAAGGGCACCATGTGGCTGCGTGGTGTAAATCTGAGAGGCCCAGTGGTGCCGGACTATGGAGGGGTCAGTGGCGTGGGGCTTCCATCACTCAGCGGCCCACGGCTTTGGATGTTTGGAGAATGGCTTTACTGGCCAGTGGGCTCAAACAAAAGGCTCTGCTGCAGGGGGGGCTTGGGGCTGGGGCTTTGGAGAGGGGGGGGGGGGGGGCGGTGAGCAGGATGGAACACCTAACCTTGTTACCTGAGGCCCTCTGGCTGTGGACCCAGAACAACAGCTGGCCGGGAGACGTGCTCAACCTTTATACGGCAACAGAGGACCAAATGCCAAAAGCCACCTTGGAAACAGTGTACACTACACAGTCTCTTTCATGAACAAGACGTACGGTTTTGTTGTATTTTAGGAATGTGTATGAGCAAATGCCAAGGCATTACAGAATAGTGTATGAACAAGCAAACGCAACCTTGTGAGAGCTCACAATCTAGCTATAACCCGGCAGTGTATGAAAAGGTCATGGTTAATTTAAATTAGATGATTGATTTGATAACGTAGCGTTATGTGTCATAGAGCCTACATTAGCTTCGGGAGCAGTGACACTCACCTCAGTGCGGTGCAAACGTCATCATTCAATTTTGCCAGACGTAGAGTTAACATCATGGCTAAGATTGACATTAGAGTAGGGCGCCGCGTTTTAGTGACTGCGTGTGAAGGTGTGCACATGTACCACAACCACTTAGTTCATTCCCCTTATGTGTCAGGATTAAAACATTGGCAACAATTTTAACTGACTGAATCTTGCCTAAAACCAAAACAATTAAATAATGAAAATTTTACTCCCCACGCAACTACAATTTCCAGTAAGCGATGAAGACCACAACTGAATTAAAAATACTTGTCAAAATTAATACTGGCAGTGGTAGTATTTAAATCAGTGAGCTAGTTCGACCACACTAGAGTAGGATACACCGAGATAGGTTCCAATCGGACATACACAGTCTTTGCAGAGTCTCCGTTCCGTCACAGTCAGCCTCAAGCTAAGTGAGTGCCGAGAATCCTCTGACCCCGTTTGCGCGGACGACTTTACAAGACGCCACATTCCGCGTGTTTATTGTACACTTTCCGTCTTTTTACGCACACTCCCCGGAAAACGCTCACCGCCGAGTTGTTGTTTCAAATAATATAGACAATCTGTCTCTCTGTCAGCCGGGGCAAATTTAAACAACGCTCATTAGGAGCGGCGCGCCATCTGGTTTTCTTCAAGTGGCTTCCTCCTCCCCGGCGATGACACGAGGCAGCAACCTGGACCGCTCCTCGCACGCCACATCCAAGCCAAACCTCCCGACTGCACATCCCATCCCTCTCGGCATATCAGGGGCGGCTTCGTATTTTTTTTCTCAAGACCGGTTCTCTGATTGTGCATCTGGAATCCCTCCCGTGATTTCAGTTGACTTTGGTCATTTTTGAGCTTGTGAAAATACATCAAGCACCCCAGGCAGAGTATCCTGGCCAAAGAAACTAAGTTTGGCTAAATTTAAGCACAGGGTTGGTTCAGGACCTTAAGGGACCGGGACGTTGAGGATTGGTGCAGAGTGTGATGGTTTTGGATCGAGCTAAGGGTCTGGTAGGGGAGCCCATGACAGCAACGATTGATTATGCTGAAGGGAAAGTGAAAGAGAAAAAGACCAGAGTGCCCAGGACTTCTCTATAGTTAGTGGCATGGTGACATACAGCAGAAGCCTACCTGTTGCTTTTCCATCAAGACATAAAGTTTGCTGACATTTTTGCATGAGGTATCAGCACACTGCAGTTCTTCGAATGAATTACGCCACAACCATTCGCTACGTGCGAATAAAAACGAACCCCAGGCTATCTGTCATGGTGTTCTTGAAAGAGAGACATTCCACACGCATCATGGAGGGAATGTGTTGGCCGGATGGACAGATCATTACCTGGCCAAAGCAGTAGCAGCCTATCTGGATATTCATGGAAAATATGCCAGCAGTGGGAGAGTACAGTATGTGTCTCTCTGTCTGTGTGCTCTGCTGGCCTGAATCATTAACGTGTGTGCGGTACTCACAGGGCTAAGTGTGGTGGGGAGGAGGAAGGCGGCCAGTCACCGTGACCACCGTGTGTTTTGTGTGTATGCGAGTGTGTGTGTGTGTGAGTGTGTTTGAGTGTGTGTGTGTGTGAGTGTGTGTGTGTGTGTCTGTGTGTGTGTGTCTGTCGGTGAATGTTTGACTGTGTCTGCAGACAGCTTGGACTTTCCTCGTTAATCTCTCTTTTCCGTCACCTCCGCCCGGGCGCTTGTCATGTGCATCAGACAGGAAGCCGTTTGGGTGCACTCCCCTGGGCTGAGTAAGGCTGTGTCACGTAGCAGGTGGGCTGCCCAGGGAGATTACGGAGGGTCAGCAAGCCAGCCATGAATCTCTCAACACCCCACGCCAGCCTATGCTCCCTGGAGGAGAGGCAGAGAGGAAACACAGGGAGGGAGCTCCACGGTTTTGCTGTGAAATACCAAGAGTGAGACGCTGGTTTGGAGTCAGGGCAACGACGTGCAGCTCTGAGGATGGAGCGGGGGCCATCTTGAAGTTATTATGGGTGCAGAAACCTTTAGACACAACTGATATTTCCTGCATAGTGAAATAATTATATGTGTGGAAATGATGAGTGTTTTCTTTGCGGTGGCCCGATTCCCTCTCGTAAAAGCGGCTCAGGTGAAGATGTTTTTTCAGTCTTCTGGTTGCCGGACTAAGGTTTCGCTTGTATGCCGCTGTCATTAAAATCCATGATTACCCTCTTGGCGGGTCGGGACCTTTCACCCCGCTCAATGGAAACCCCTTAATCAACAACACCCTCTCCGCTGAAGACCAATTATCGACTCGCACAAATTCCACCAGATCTCCCTCAGTCGAATCCAGTCGGATCAAATGCACGAGAGGCAAACACAGGTTCAGGTCAGTCACTTACAGTAGTTGTGGAAGGTCTTGAACACCAGCCAAATGGGCATATTTGGGAGGGAGTGAATACTTTTAGAATCTAGTTTCTTAGAATCAGAAAGTGACCACGGAGTGTCACAGTTGTTTCCCTCACCGCACTTGGCTTTTAGACGGAGCGTAACACGCTAAAGGTTTAATGTGTCATGAGGTGAGTAGGGACCTGGGAAGCCTTCAAATGCAGAGGTAACAAACAAGTCTAAATGGACATAAACAAGCTTTGACTTTTGTCTTCCTCACAACACAAGGTCAAGTTGAGTGACTGAACACAGAGAGACCATTGTACAAGGTTTATATACACTGGAGAAAACACAGGTGACATCAATGAAGCAAATGACAGAACCAAAAGAATTAGGAGCGCTTGGTCCGGCACCCTTGTGCCTTCAGAGTGAGTGGAGGCCAAGACACTGACGTTTCCATTGTGACAATGTGTGTTTGTGATTAACTATGCATACCCTTGAAAAAACCAACCTGTTTAGTGTGTTTTGCTCCTGGACCTCCGGGCAGGAGAAAAGGCCTTTGAGCCCTTGAGAAACACAACTAGGTCAGAAAGATGCTGCTGCACACAGATTCATACAATTATTGAGAAAGGCAAATGCCGGAGAGTAAATCTGAAACAAATAGAATCGGGTTAATGTACAATCGACATGTTTCTCAACAAGGGCGGTCAGCCAAACCACATCAAGAAAAGCCTCCCAAACACATGAGTTTGATACCGTAGTGAAAGTCAGAGACGGAACTCTAGGAGCTGACAGTATTTCACTCTTGATCTTATTACTCAACATATATGCTCAGTTGTTTTATTGTATTGAATTGTACCAGTAATGTAGTTGGGCATAGCACCATATTGCAACAGACCAAACATGCCCTGTGGGTTCCGAGTAACTACCAACAGATGTTTCATGCTGTTCCCAAACTCCATCCGTATTTCATCAGAAGCCAAGTCCAGAGGGGATTTACCAGTAAGGCTACGTAACTGTAAAGCTGTAAAATAGTAGCGAAGACAATTAACGCTGCTAGCCCACGCAAGAGGTGGGACTGGAAAGGTTTGGTTAAAGCCTTATATCCGCCGAACTTGTCTTGAATGGATTTGGAAGTAAGACAGACAGGTGAGTGATATCAAGAGAAACCTAGAAATGAATGGCATAGACCATTGGTTATAAATGAATAAACGTGGTGACGCTGGAGCTGAGCTACTTCAGGCAGGCAACTCAGTCAGCAGCGTTTCTCTACATCACACCAATCAACGAATCTCACATGTTCTTTTGTTTAGAATGTGGTCTTCTCAAACTTCGGTTCACTCTGCACTGTGGCTCCTGCAGGCGCTCCATTGCTCATCGCGTCACCACACTGGCTCTTACAGCTGCATCACTGCACTGCTGCACACACCACGCTCCTGCTCGCTCCTTAGCACCCACCTCCACCCCGGTATCGACCCACTTCAGGTCTGTCGTTCAGTATCTGTCAGGGGATTCTGCAGCCATGGTTTCACTGAGAGTTGGACATGACCACAGATGGGACAGTAATTCTTAACAGCAGACCCTCTATGCCAAACCTCAATGTACTGCCGCATACTTGCAATAAACAGTTAAACTTTTGTAAGTTGTCCTTACTTAAATATAAATTAAATAACCATATCCAAATGATGGTGCTGTTCATACGTTCTTTTTCAATGCATACTGTTGTATAATCAGGAAAATGTACTGCAGAATGGCTATTTCACGGATAAAAGGCATTTACATAGAGATACTAAACCAACCTCGCTGTCAAACGTTAAAAACATAAAATTAACCATGACCCAGAGTGACGTTTATTCCTTCAAATGAACTCCAAGCATTGCAGAGGCTGCCTTTTTTCTGACGTTTTTATGAAATGTTATTTCTTAAAAGTGGTTAATAATATTCGTTCCGCTCCCTTGATATTTTTTTATGGAATCATTTTTAAAGTCAGTGCGTTCTTCCAAGACAAACTGAACACACACACATACACACTCCATAAATAAACACGTAAAAGTACCCTACACGTCTTTGGGTAACTAAGTGTTGACCATTCTGTGTGTCAAAGCCAGACCCATATGTTTATCCGTCCTGGGCATTCCTTTGTCTGCTTCATAACATCAGTAGCTTAGCACTGATCTATTGGATGTCTCACCCCACTCTCCTCCAACCCACCACGACTGACAGACACACACCCACATGCACAAACACACACGGACACACACAACCATATGCCACAGACCCGTTCACACACACAGAGCCACACGCAAACACAGCCCACAGACACAGACACACACCCACACAACCCTGACAGAGTACAGGTCTGCCTGACAGGACTGGCTAGACAGAGGGAGTGGTTAGACAAAGTGTTTGATTATGATTTGTGAGTTTAGGTCATCTGTATTTAGTGATATCAGAAGTATGGCATTGGCAAGGTGTTGGAATGCAGTAGATTTATGCTTTGAGAAGGGAATGGGGAGATAGAGAGAGCCAGCAAGACAGCTAGACAGAGAGGGAGTGACAACGGGAAGACAGTGTTTGGGTTGTTCTGATGGGTTTGAAGGCTGGGCAGTCAGGCCTGTTGAATCCAGGTCAACGTGTTAAAATAAACAATGTTCACTACAGATCCTCCTGACAATGAAGGACTAGAAGTGGCTCAATTAGGTCATTACGGCGAGCTGGTTCCCAGGGACCTCTCAGACCATGAGGCACATTGATCCTGAGGTCCTGTCCTGTCACACACACACACACACACACACACACACACACACACAACAAACACACACATACACACACTCACACACACACACACACATGCATGCACATGTGAACACACACACCCACACACATTCACAAAGCCTGGAAACACAAGCCCTTTCCTGCGTTAGATTGCAACTGTAAAGTTAAGTCATTCTATTTTATTTAAATTCAGCATGGTGAAATATTACAACAATGGTAAACATCGCACTATTCAGAGCATGTCAGTACGTAATGCCTGAACTTTTCACAGGGACTGCCCCAGGCTGAGTGGGGGTAAAAGGCAATGAGGATTGAAGGCAACTCGTATTGACTAATGAAAAGATAGAAAAAACACATACACCAAATGCTTGACCCTGAAGGTTTACAGAAATGCTCTAATTACCATGTGGGTATTGCACATGCGGATGTTTTCCAAAATTATATAAATGTCATCCTCCCTGTGTAAAGTTAAGAGCTGCACTCCAAAACTTTGGGAACAGTTAACTGTACATTGTTTGAATTGGCTCATTAACGAGGGCCTCATTAACAGTCCATAGGGGAACATCTGTGTCTCATTAACATTTGATCTCATGAAAACCTATCAAACAGAGCAGGCTCTTTGACCAAGAGAAGGGCCACCAGGGCAGAGGAAGAAGAACCACCACGAGGCCTTGTCAACATCGAAACAATCCCAGAATCTACTGGAGCTACTGTCTGAAGCTCCAACAAACCAACACAAATAAGCCTGCAGGAGACCTGTGTCAAATTGTCAATTATAGAGATTGGGGGGTATTTGAGTCCACACAAAGTAGACAGTTGTGAGAATAGTGGATCAGTTGTGAGATTGTTTTTATCTGGCAAGATGAATGGAATTGAGAAAGTGCAAGTGAACACACTTCAAACAGTCAATCAAACCATGTCTGATTCACGCAAACCTACGCTTCATATTACACGTACACATCAAACTATTTCTGGATGACAATCCTTTACCGTGGAAAGAAAGTGCGTGTTCGGGACTTGTTCATCGTTGATTTACTGTAAGCTCAAACCCAGACGTACCCAGGATAGACTTGTATAAGTGTGTGGTTACGCAGGCACAGCACACAGTCAGCCCACAGCGAAGGTTTACGTGTCTGTGAGAACATGTACGTGTGTGCGTAAGCCGGCAAGAGTTTTGCGCCAACCTCCCCAAAATCCCTCCCATCTGTGTGTGTGTCCCGATGGAGTTGGACAGGGGTCCTCGTGGGTGGGAGGTCCCTGTGTTCTGTGTAGGTTATCAGCCCACTAATTTCCCCTCAGAGCAGGGTGTGCTAACAGCAGCCTGTGGGGATGTCTCTGGGCCTGGCAGTCAGCCCACCGGAGAAGGGGGATCCTGACTGCAGCCTGCGGCCAGGGAAAGTGCTTCTCTAACCAGCTGTGACTCACAATCTTTTCCCCTTTCGCCGCCGCTCTGTACGTCACGCCAGCTAATCAAGACCAACTGCGCCAAAGTGTGTGTGTTTGCAGATCGCCATGTGTGTCTAGATCCAAGGAGATTAGGCTTACATGTGTCGGGAAGAGTGTTTGAAAAAGAGAGAGTGTGTGGAGGGAGTTACGCAACCTCTTACATCTTGGCAGACCGAAGCCAGCAGACAGGAAGAGAGTGTAGGTGGGCCGATGTGTAATAGCAGATGACATTGTCACCATGAGGATATTATGAGTGTTTACCAGGGAAGGTGAGACCACTCATCATCTGTAGTTTTCCTTGGTAAAACCCCCTATTTCCACCCATGGTAATAGAACCAAACCCAGTTCCACCTACAGAACAGCATCACAGAGGACACCGCTGGCCATCTCCCAGGTCTCTTTATAGAGAGAGCTATAGACCCAGTTTGCATCTCCATTTGGGCCGGCTATCTGTACCGTGACTTATGAGGGGCTGGGAGACATCCCAGATAGCTGGGAGGTGCCACCTAATGAAACCCTTCTAATGAGCTAGTTAGCTCATTGTGGGTTGTGGACTAACCAGCAGCGGTTGCGTAACCATGGAGGTATGGCAGCGTCCTGGATCAGTGTGTGCCCTTCCCATGGATGGGACTCGTAGAAGAGTAAAGCAGACCCAGGATCCCATGACAGAGGCCCTGGGGGAATCATCTGGAACACCATAATCCTGAACAACTGGGCCTGTCCGGACGCTCCTTCCTCTCCTCCTCCTTTTCCTCCTCTTTCTCCTTCTCCTCATCCTCCTCCCTCTGCTCCTCCTCCAACCACCTCAACCTCTTCTTACTCCTCCTCATTCTCCTCCCATGTCTGAGAGAGACACAGAGGTTCGCCTTATTCTTGTCCTCCATGTTGCAGCAGCTGGAGACATACAAAGACAGGCAGAGTGACACACACACACACACACACACACACACACACACACACACACACACACACATACACATCTAATCCTTTCATATAGCGGAAGTACATCTGGACCTTTTTGCCCCTAATCTTCCTTTTTAACTACTCAGCTCATAACTTTGTTCCCAAGGTTAATTAGAAACAAGCAAACTATATATATTCTAATCTCAGGAAATGTTCTACTTGTTTTGTTAATGTGTGTTTTTAAAAGCCTAATTTATACAGTGCATATGGTAGGCATTACATTCGTTTACGGGGCTCCATGTTAAAGACCTTGGTCTCAGTGGGACACCTCTTGGTGTTAAATCTATTTGTTTACCATTTCCATAATTAAGACGAGGAGAGCAGTGAGGGCAAAGAGGCCGGTATTCAGGTAGAGACTGCAGGTGGGGCCTGGCTTTGTTAGCACAGCTGAGCTCCTGCGCTTAATGGAGTGGCTGTCACACCACCTCATAAGCCTCAGTGTGATTGATGCCACCAAGAGTAGAAAAAGAGTTTACCAACAAAAGCACACACGCGAGTTTCTGCAATTACTCACATATCAGCGTGCACATGTAAACTCAGGACCAAAGACATACAATTCAATCTTAATTTGAATGGTTTCTCGGCCTGGTAATTCCAAGTATGATGTCCGCATGGACACATTGGTTTTATTAAGCCGGTAAAGATTGAATTGCCGCTTAATGACTTGAAAGATAGTCCAGTAGATAAAATAAACCCCTAACTGTGTTTAAGGAAACTTATGTGTGAAGCAGATTTGAATTAAACATGTAATTTGTATTATGGACCACGAAAATATGTTATCTGATGTGTTATCTATGTTAGATAAATGGTTTGTAACATAAAAATAGATAAAGGCCTCATCTCATAAATGACCCTATACTCTCATTAGAGAATCACAATATCCACAAAGCAGCAGTCCAAAGTCAGTAAATAACTTTTTGAATGGACAAAAGACATTTAAGCAGAGAGCAGATATCTCAGTGGGGTTATTAATTGAGCACTTGCCTTCCTGAATGTTTTGATCAATGGCGGTTTACCAGTGAGCTTGAATGTCTCAGAGCCAACATTCTCCTTATCTGCTGTAGGCATGGCCAGATGTCTCAGTTAATATGTGCTTACCCACATGTGTGTTAGCTTTACCTAACTGGCGTGTAGAAGCCCGCTCAGCGGGAAACAAACTTACCTTTGGTCCTCAAGGTGTTCTATTTTGACCTACATCCCATCCATCTATTTGTGGCCCAATGTAGAAGGGGGAGGAGGTCTGGAGTGGCAGTACCAAGTCCTCTGACTCACGTCTTTGGCGGGTCCTTCCCCTCCAACCCCTTGTGTAGCTATGAGTGTCCTGGTGTAGTCCAGGGAGGTGTTGGTGAAAGAGATGCCCCGACAATAGAGTCATGAAGGGGTGAAATCACCACAGTGCCTTTATTTAACAGTCCCACGCTCACCTCTAGCCTGTAGTTTTCTGAATACACAACCGTATAACAGCCCTCTACAAACTTTGCAGAATAAGTCAAAGCATGTTGTATTTTTATTTTACTATATTCAGATCTGTATCGCTTCTACAACCAGACAAAATGTGTTTGCATTTTCCTATGTGAATGTTTGCAAGCATATGCAACGCTGTCACTAGAAACATTCCGTCCCACAGATTTTCGAGTTTTAGTTTTCCATAGATCATACTGAAGGCGTTTATTTGATTCTAAATTACATTACAGAGTTTGTATTTTGTGAAGGAGTTTCCAAACACCAACTCCACGCAGGAACAAGACCCTGCCACTACATAAAGCAATACTTTAAGTGGCCCTACGTGCGTGATCTTCCATCTATAGGTCTAAATATAGAGATTGCTCTTGGGAGTGGAAGTGTGCTGGACCATTGACTAACCATCGGTGCATTTGCTTCGCCACGCTCCGTATCAGAACTACCTGTCTGTCGTAAAGCCTGGTACCGAGGACCTCAGGCATTCATACCACACATGTAGCTCAGAGCGCCACCCTGCTTTTTCTCTGGGCTTTCACAATCTCACAGCCCGTTTGATGCCTCCTGAAAAGAAAACTCAGACAAGCACACACTTAGTATACAGACCCATGGTTTGGCCAAGGCAAAGGCAATGTTTTTAAGGCTGGAGACCGTTCTCTGTTGTCAGAGTGGATTATGTCTCTCTTCTCCAAGGGAAGAATGTGCACAGCGTCTTTGAAACAGAACAGACTCGTCATGTTGTATGTCCACTTATAATACTTTCTTCTGTAGATCTAAAGGGAAAATTGGTCAATTTATTCTTTACAGCATGAGTTTTTGTTTTCCAGCGCACCATTTGTTGCCAAGACTAAATAAGAAATAGATTTAACCATGGGAGAATTGACTCGCAATTTCTCTGCGGTACATTTTAGGAAATGATCAAATTGCCCGAATTGGTTACACACGTGCATTTGCTTTCTTATGACTCTTTCTTTCATGGCCTTCTCTCCCTCTTTAACTCTTTTTTCTCCCTCTCTCTCTCTCTCTCTTTCTCTCTCTCTCTCTCTCTCTCTCTCTCTCTCTCTCTCTCTTTCTCTCACGCTCTCTCACTCTCTGTCTCTCTCCATAAATGGTCTCTACATTCAGATCTAATACGTCTACACAACAATCTTCTTGTTTATTTCATGCCGTTTTGTGGTGTTTGTTTTGGTATTGGTGTGTTTCTTTACGTTATGTCTACGCTAATTGACCTGTCCGCTGTGGGCAGCTGTTGATTGAAAGCGTCCTCTCCGTCATCAGTCTCAGGTCAGCGGAATGCCATTGAGAGGGATGACACCTTTGACACGGCTCTCCGCTGTTGTAGGAGGTGGTGCCATGCGCTTTGTTAATCTCAACACAGCTCTGTTTGGCGCTCCAAAGCCCCTCGCTGCGGAGGGAAAGGGTTAATTAAAGGGCCAGTTAAACCCCTGGACAAAGCTGTGAACCATGTCCAAGGATGTGTTCCTGTGAAGGCGCCACCCAACGCTCACAACCCCTCTCTTTATCCCTGCCGGGGGCCAAAGGCCATGGAGGCCCAGGGCCAGAGGAGAGCTCGTAGGGGGGACTGATAATGAGGTAGCACCACTCAGACCAGGGACAAGACAAAACAACCAACATTAGACTGGATCCAGCCCCTAAAGAGAACACACAGAGAGGGATAAGGATACGACCATCTGGGTTCCAGTGGGTTAGACACATAGAGAATGGGTGTGTCTATAGGTGTGTCTGTTTCTTATGGGCCTCTGTGGGTTTTGTATTCTTGAATGTCGCTCGCAACCTTTCTGGTGAAGAGGTTAGCTGATTATGTGAAAGCAGATGTGCCTGGTGTTTGATCCTTGCAAACAGACTGAACAGCCGAAACTACCTGTTTACCACTGTTGACCTCTTTTTCATTGTTTGTTCCGTGGGTGTGTGGAACATACTGTGCAGTTGTTGGCCATTCATTTGACATAATGGTTGATGTTTACATGCCTGTGTAAGTCTGGCTGACATACCCCAATTGTCTCTTGTCTCAAATGACTGGAGTGCTGCTAGGAGCAGAGCTCTGGGGTCTGCAGGCGGAGGAGCAGTCAGATCAGGTTTAGGCCTGGCTGGAACTGAAGGAGAAGGCTGGGAGAGGTACTGGAGGAGAGGGCCTTGGAGACGTGGCTGAGGGAACACAACACCATCCAGCAAATCGATGGGGCTAATTTTTGAGAATGGAATGATTTGTTCCAGGGGGACCGCTTACTCAACCACACTGTAGATAGGGGGTCTTATGTAAGCTACTTCCTGCCAGCACAAACATGTTTTCAGCGAGCCGATCTGTCTGATGTTCATGGCTTCATCACGCAGTGGAATCACACGATGTGCACCAAAACAAGGGGCCGGGACTGCGTTCCCACGATGACCAACGCTGAAGCTCGATGGTGATCCAAGCGGTGCGCTCGGGGATACATCTGCAAACTGGAGTGAACCCAATATTTTCTCCGGTCCGGCTTCTTTGGTTTATTTGTACACGTTTTAGTGGAGGTGTGAAGTCTGCCAGCTGATTAGATTTGTACTTGAATGAATCCGTTTGATTTTTGTGAGAAACATCCAGCAAACCTGAATGCAGGCACAAAAATTCAGAAAGTCACCTGCCATGAAAGTCGGGGAGGTGACTGACGGCACAAACCTGCATTATCACCTTTCACTGTCATGGTGCTCTGGCAGCCCACGTCACCTCACACACACACACAAGCGCGCACACACACAAGCGCGCACACACACACACACACACACACACGCACACACACACACACAAATGTGTGGCTAATAGTAAAATGCCCTGGGTTAATGGTGATGTCCGTGCTAAGCTCAGAGCACGGTCCGCTGCCCATAGCTCTGAGGACCCGGAGGCCTTGATGAAGTCCAGATATGACCTGCGGAGGGCCATCAGAGATGCCAAAAGAGCCTACAGGCACAAATTGGAGTCCGACTACCACAGCCCGGACCCAAGGCGCATGTGGTGCGGACTGCGTTCCATCACAGACTACAAAGGGAGAAATAGAAGTGATGTCCAGCCCGCTGCCTCTCTTCCTGACAAACTCAACACCTTCTGCGCACGGCT
>JAVQJS010107469.1:0-14026 GCA_036024795.1 Galaxias rostratus | reverse complement strand
CACACACACACACACACGGCCATACAAAATAACAGGACGCACAGACTTCTACGTTTGCAGCCTTGGTGGAGCAGCCAGGGAGGTACAGGTTATTGAATTGAATCAGAGTGGAAGAGAGGGAGAGACAGCACTCGGTGGGGCCTGACGTTGACACGGCTCCCTCATCCTTCCCCCAGTCAGGGAATTCATCTCTGATGGAGCACGGGGTGGCGGAGAACATTAACCATCCGGTGCGCTCCAGCAGCCACCGACACTCATCACTCTAAGAGCTCTGCGAGCCCTAAGTGACGTCAACACGCCGTTGACCTTGATTAATTGCAGTCGTGGCCCCCTCTGCCGTCCTAACCAACTCTAATTAATTCTTATGCATGGCTTCTAATAGATGTGTTCTAAAAGGCGTGAATATTTCCACGTCAAATCTGTTTTCCAATTCGCCTCTCTGTTTCATGTTGTCGCCAAAGGGCTCAGGCCCGTATCGACAACCGTTCACTTGGGCAAGTGTGCCGAGTTAGCCCGGGAAACCAAAAGATGACATTATGGTAGGGGTCTAATCAGTCGATTTTATTTTTTTGAAGGGCTCGCTTTGGGCTACATATGCGGGCTTTGATGTATTGATGTTTGGTGACATTTTAATTTCAGCAGTCTTTTGTTCCAAGATACAGCATGGTGTGTGCCCTTTCATCCCACAGGTGATGGAAATGATATTTCACAGGAAGCTATTTGCTTGGCTATTCACAAGAAGTAATTAGCTCGCCTCGTTGTTATTGCTGCATTTCATTCCGCAAATTCTGATTCCAGCTTCCCATGCATGTCCAATAGTAAAATGACTCCTGTTCGGTATTTCACCACGTATCCCAGATAATAATTCATTTCCATTTGAAAGCCTTATAATGCTCTTCACAAACCACTGACAGGGGGGAGTGTAAAAAATCTCTGCACTGTGCTTTGTCCGTCAGTTTCCAATAAATCAAATGCCAAACCACTCTCACCAACCATAATTGGTATTTATCATGAAATACGGTATAAAATACTACACGCCACAAAAAAATTATCAATCTAATATATCTACTACTACTATATTGATATTGTCAGAGGCAAGCTTTGTCCAAACTCAGCCAGATAAACATCTTTGGTAAACCAGAGCTTTGAGTGACTATATTCACAAAATGCAATTTGATTACAGTAAAGATTATGAGATCCCCTGGTACTGGAAACAAAATGTCAAAAGAGCTTAGCTGAAAGGCTGTGATGCTCTCCATTCTCTGTTTGTGGAGACATCTTATCACTGGTTCTTAGCGAGTATTGTTTTGTACTGCTCAGTTACACATTCATATTTGTATGCTTTATAAATACAGGGGGACAGTACTTCCGTTCGGATCACATGGAACATAGGTCTAAAATTAGAGAACGTAAAACATATGGGCAAACTTAACAGCAAAATGTGTAAAGACAATAAATCATAAAATATCTCTAATTGCAATGGTCATCGTCGCTTTAATTACCAGTACCAGATGGTGTCACAGTAAGGACATCTGGGGAAAAGAGTTACGCTGCCTGTCAGTCTTTCTTTCTTTTTTTTACTGCTAGTACAAGTTTACAGCAGAGATTGTCACAACCATCAAAAAGATGGCGTTCCTCATGTGGCACTCTGCAATGAAGCAAGAGCTCCCTCTAGAGGATACAGATGGCAATGAATTAAACAACAGCATAAAGCATGGTAGCCTTAGAGGCTTTCTAAAAAGCTGCCATTTTATCTCTTTCCTAATCCTTTCAGATCCCACATTCTCAGTCAGGAGATCGATATCTGTCTTGTCAAGATGGATTATAATGTTGTTTTAACACTCTACACTCAATCCAATGCTAAGCACTTCGTGGCACCTGTTTGGGTTGTATCAAGTGCTAGACTGTTTCAACGTGAACGTGAACCACCCTCAGCGTTACACCAGGAATAAAAAAACCTCATTCAATGTATATACTATCTATCTGTTCTCCAACCAGCAAACCTTCAAGGAAATCACATCCATAAATTCCTAAGCTGGGAGGTAAAAGTGAAAACATGTTTCGGTAACTTCTCCAGTCTTATCAGCCAGCCACAGTGTGAGTTTTGCTATGCAGGCGGGCAAGCCAATCACTGCCTTATCTGGGCCAGACAAACACGACCATGTCACCCACCGTTTGTCTCAAAGTCAGCCTCCTGTCCCCAGCACGTTCAAATGCTGTGACAGCAGGGATTGGGGAATAGAGGCAGAGACATTGCAGGCTAGTAAACAGAAAAAAAACTGTTTAAGAATGAAATATTGAAAGTAAACACAGTCCATATACATTCATAAAAATTAGGATGTGTGTGCGGTAGATGTGGTGCTTCTGTGACTCGGGCAGGTCGTCCCTTGTTGTGCTGGTTCCTGCTGGCAGGGTGTGATTTTCCCATCCACTTTGACCATCAACCATCAGCCCTAACCACCCCGGAAACCAAGCCATGGTGCTCTTCCAGGAACACAAAGGCGCAAGGGCGAAATGATAAAAAGGGGAAATTGGAGGAAAGACGCTGTCCTGCTGATAGTAATAAGAGGCCCATGGGGTGATATGTGATTACAGTGTAACAGACCACCACTGCTCTCAAAATCACGACATTAATAAAGTCATGGAGCTACCTACAACGTGTGGATCCGTGGTTCATTTATAATTTTCAAAGAAATGCAGGTTCAAAAAAAAAAAGAAAAAAAGGAGAAATCTTGTAGTGAAAAGCAACACCCCACAGCTGCTCGAAAATCTGCAATTATAGGCTAATTAGCATCTCCTCTCACCGACTCAAACCTTTCTATTACCTACCCAGCAGCACCGCCACAGTGACAAACGTGGGGTGGGAACTATGGCCTCTCTGCAGACTCTCACACCCCGTGTCATAAAGAGCCTGAGAAAACCTTAGGGGATAAATAACAACCACGGAAAGCGATGACTTCCCTGTCACTCTCACCTCGGGCTTATCTGGGCCTCCATATTGCACATTAACCAGTCCATTTTTTATTTGTTACTGCGCTCACCTAGACGCTGTGGTACCTCTCTGGGGAGCGAGACAGAGACAGCGGGCCTCTTCTGAGGCTGGGAGTGCAGGCTCCACCGTGCAGGCTGCCGGTGGGGGCCCCCCCACGCTGCGGCCATGTGGCACCGGTTTCTGCACCGCATGGAGTCAAGCCAAGTCATCCATTCCTTATGAGGCTTCTCGCCGTACAATGCAAGACAAAGAGAAGACGAAACCGCGACGCACCAGCGTGTATGGTGAGTTTGGTGTCTTTGAATAGTGAAGGTACAAATATTAGACAGTGTTAAACCAAAATGTTGCGAAGTTATATAATTCGAGTTTGGGCCTATCCCATGCCTTTATGGGGACCAATTTCTCAAGGCACAAGGCTCTGCTGTGATTTTATTGCAAAGAACGTCGTCCATCCATAGATATGCTCCTATTTTCTTTGTAGCAGTCTATTGGGAGAGGAAGCTTTGAACAGATCACAGACTACGTGCAGCTTCTCTGGGCATCCCAAAAAAAAAAACACACATGGGAACTTCACGGCTACAATGGAGGAATCGATGGTGTTGCCACACTCTCAGCAAACCCACCGGAACATGATTGAAGATATTTTTGAATATGTCGTTTGTACTCCCTGATATTGTATTGGACCGCGGTAAGCATAATACATTAAACGCACTCATATTTTGGGTAGCGTACACAGCATGCTGTAAACCCATCCTTCTCCTCACCCAAAATGTAGGGACATGAAAAAATAACAAACCATTCTGCATTCTGCTGTCACCATTTCAAAACTTCCAATATGCCTCAAACAATAACAACCACATTAATTAGACTGTCTAATTACCTGCGCTATTCTCCAGATGGACCGGGCCAGCTGCTACAATCTAGTCATTGCAGTTTTATTGATTACGGTGCAGCAACATTCCTGCATTCCCTGGAAACCGCAAGCAATTACTCTGTGTAAATCACAACCTGCTGGGTGTCTTTCAGTTGTAAATGTTTCCGTCCAACATGCAATCAAGCTGCAGGGCCTTTTACAGTGCTTATATTTCCCTCAAGAGTCACTTTGCAACTCGTGTTCTGTCAACTACCAGTGAAAAATAACTACCCTGTCTTGAGGCCGTTTCATTTTTTGGGGCTAATCATTTTTAGACATAAAATGGTTACTTTACAATTTTCACAGTATATTTACCCCTCTGCTTAGCATATTCCTACACATGCAGCTAGTGTTTGTATATTCAAGATATTTCCAGATCAAGACATACACATGCTACCTCTATAAATACAGCAACACTATGCAAAGTAAACGTAGCAGCAAACAGGGGCAATTTTTTTCCCAACCGTTTGATATCAAGCTAGCTTACGGCCATCCCTTGAAGTCCACTTACAGTTTTCCACACATCATTTTGCGCGTGCATGCCCCTGCTGCCGGGGTTTAGAACCAGTTTAATAATTACCAAACGGTGTCCCAGCCGATTATATTATAATTGCTGTTAGTACCTGGCCTCGTGCAAGGATCAGTACCATAGCTGGGCTATTAACAGGTCAGACTACAGGTCCGATGGGTCCGGTCCTGACGGAAGCCCTTCTGTCCTGTAGTGTAAATCTCTTTATTAGGCCTTGTTACTCTCAACAAGCAGGGGGATTCAATGGATCCCTTAAACAGAAAGCAGTCAGTGCTGCTTAAGAAACACTATTAATATTGATTAACCCACCCTGAGTGGGCTGATAAAATGTTGGCGCTGATGGGAGCAATTATAACCAACACTTCTCCCTATTATAATGGATTACGTACTGCGAGAAGGAATTTTTTTTTTTTTTTCTGCATTACGAACGCAAAAGCTTGCTCTAGCAGTCGAGATTTTGAATGGATGGAAAAATTCCGTTTAAATGTGAATTGTGTAAAATCTTTCAACAATGTTACACAGTCTTTTTAGAAGAAAAAATATTTCAGAAAATTTGAAAATGTATTACATTAGTCAGATAGTCTACCTCAGTGAAACAGCAGTTATTGATGTAAGTCCACTACTCTGATGCCATAGCAATGCTGATGTTCCTGGACAGAGGAGTACACTCTGTGGTGAATAACAACACAGACAGTTGCCATGGATAGTATACAAACAGCCCACCCACAATTTCAGAAAACTGACATATAAAATGGTCCCTTGTAAACCCCCAATTATTTTTACTGTATTTTATTGGATTTTGCCGAATGTATTTATAGTAAATATCATCCGGCAAAGTCAGAGTGTCTAGAGAAAATGTTTATGATTTGTTACAAAATGCAAGACTATTTTGAAACCACTAGAGAACACTGCAACCACACATAATCACATCAGGCATGTCTCTGTTCCCATCGCAGATGTACAGCCTTTCGGAAAAGCCTTGATTGAAACAAATTTCTGTGGCACAGTTCTTCACACTTGTTTGGCACTTGAATCAACCTGTGTGATAAAGTGTATTATGTAATATATAGTACCTAAAATGTCTTAGATCAGACCACAGTAACACTGATGCAAGGGATTTGGAGTCACTGAAGTACAATTCTCAATACTGCCTCGAAACATTGTTGAGATATCATTCAAAAGCATACCAGTTCCAACAATTGCATAGGGTTTTCAAGCAGCATTATTTATTGTAGAAAGGACGGGAACATACAGTGTTTCCAAAAATATTTATAAAAATTGTTCCAGTAGCCCCACTATGTTTTGATATATATTATGTTTGGGAACAAGTGACACTGTAGGTGAACCAACCACCATAAGAGTGTGTTTCTGTACTTGAGTGTGTGTGTGTGTGTGTGTGTGTGTGTGTTTGCATTTGTTTGTGTGTCAAACTGTGTATGTGTGTGTGCTTGCATATTTGTGCGTGTGTGCGCGTGTGTGTGTGCATGCGTGCATATGTATCTGTGCAGAGAAGACTAATCAATTACGCTGTAAACACCCTTTTCGCCGAAAAGGCCTAAGTATTATGACTTCATAACAGGTGGTCGTCCTCCATGAGGAGAATGATGCCAAGCTCATTACTGACCTTTTCCTGTTATACAAGTACCACACAGCATGCGTCCCGACAACCCAGTAACCTGAACCTACTAACTCCAGCAAACTCTGTCAAGGAGGATTTTACCTTTTAAATAGGAAACACCTCACAGGAATATGGGTGGTCATGCCTCACCTATAATTATCACAGTAATGATTTCATTAAGAGTCAAGGAGGGAGTGAAGAGTCTAGAATATTCTTAATGTGTGTGAGTGGGTCGGCCTTAATCGTCCTGATATCCCTATTCATTTGAGGATCCGCACTGTGGGCCAAGCCGCTTTACATGCTAAAGATAATTGCTCTAGGTGCGTTCAGGGATGCCAAACTGTATTCGGCAGAAATGTTGTCTGTAGCTTTCTCTCTATGGGAATTGTAAGGCATGGTCCCCTTATGAACAGCAAACAGAGTATGTGCCATACAGACCCAACAATGTAACACAGTTTCCCTCTGAGGCACAGCTCTATGGTGTAGGGAGCTGTACGTTTTCAGTGTTTTCTTTGTTTATCCCTGCCCCAACTCTTTCTCTGAAAGAACATTTCATTTTCATTTGTCCTGAGGCTAATGTGTTTTCTTAAAATAGCAGACTGAAGTTGGTCTCCCAGATCACATGGTTCATGTATACATTGTCTTCTGAAAAATGGCGCTGTATCAGCGCCTCTTTTGTCACAAGGTTACCAAAAAGGAAAGGAATTAGGCCTCGCTTGTAAACAAAGTCGGCGAGAACGTGAACACAGCGTGTGCTTCGTTTTCCTTGGTTCCCTGAACCGCTTGCCCCATCCGCTGTAAAAGCGGCATCCAAACGCAGCCTGGTCTATCAGTGTTTGTAGTCACAGATGCCCATATTAGGAGATTCCTCTGCCCGAGTCGAGGTCTCAGAAGTGGGAGAGGCTCCTCCGTGTTCCCCAGTCCAACGGATCAAACGCTGCGTGGGGGTGACGGAGCTGGCACTTCCCAACCGCCGCTTAATTGATAGCTGGTGGTGACAGGGTGCGTGTGTTCCCGGACATTACGTCCCTACTACTCCACCAACTGGCACAGATGTCCTTTGATCACGCCTCCTGAAAAAACGAACCTGCAATGCCACGCTCTGCGATGTCAGCAGGGGTAACGGTAGAGCTGCAGTCAAACACATGGGACACAGTCACATGCTGTGTGTTTTTTGTGTGTGTGTGTGTGTGTGTGAAGCTCAGAGACACGGGGTTCATGGCGGGGCGTTAGTCTGGAATAAAGAGGATCAGTATTGAACCTGAAAGCAAATCTTCAAGAGGATATTTTGTTGTTTGTTTAGCCCCTTAGGGTGACACCTATGCCTTGATGAGGTTTTCTGCTTCCTTCATCAGACTCCCTGTGCCCTTTGACGTGACCGCGGGACACTCTCCTGCTGCTAACAATAGATGCCTGTAACGCTATTCCCCCTGAGGTTTCATGCTGTTATAACCTCGGAAGATTACTCTTTTTTCCCCCTTTTTTTTACAGGAGGGAGAGCAATAGCTGTTTTATCAATATCAGACGGAGAATCACATCAGACATTGACAGCCTGAGTCGCTGTTATGAGTGCACTGATCTCAAAACCAATTCCATTAAGACTTCACACAGGGCTCTTCCCTGTCTGATCAGATAACAGTTGACTTGGTAGCTGGGCTGGGAAAACCAGCCTCCTTTGCCTTAAAATTAGCAAGCCTCGCCCGCCCACCACTCATCCTTCAGCTATTTTTAGACTTGTCTGCTCTTATTAGCCAGGATCATTATATTATTTTGAATAAGCATGAGTCAGTGTACTTAAGGCTTCTCAGAATCAAGACCATTTTTGTCTAACCGGTCATGTGGCATACACCTCTGCCTACATCAAGGCCAGACATGAATTCAAACTGGATAACAACCATGAAGAGTCTAGACAAAACAAATAATGCCGGTTGGCCTACATAGCAAATCCAGGGATCATTTTGGTGAAAACGAAATGTGCTGTACTGAAAGGATTGCACCTATTTATAGGAGACATACAACGTACAGTTCTTATTACTTTTAACACTAAGTGTGAATGACATAATCATAATATGAATAATGGGTGAGTGAGTGAGTGAGTGAGTGAGTGAGTGAGTGAATAGCACCGATAATGAATGTAAAACGGAGAGACATGCGGACGGACGGGCATGCGGGCGGACGGATGAACGTGCAAACAAACAAAGGGAGTGACGATGAAAGAAGGGGGGGAGAGAAAAAGAGAGAGAGATAGAGAGAGGTAGAGATAGAGAGAGAGGGAGAGAGAGAGAGAACAAATCTATTACAAAAGACCCAGAAATGCAAAGAAATCCTCAAATGCTATATAGCTATAAACCGCAGCATTCCAAAGGCGACATGTCCTTGATGAGCAAGGTGGGTTGCTGTTTCCTGTAGCTTTGCCTTGATTCCCTGCTCAACAGATAACAACTGTTGTCTCCTGACTGGTGTAGGTGGACAGAGGAAGCGAGGACTACCCTTATTTGATCCTCCCCAGGTAGACCTTTATTTCACCAGAGGGTTGTCTGTTGTAACTTGTAACATAAAACTTGATTATAAATGTGTGTTTTTCCCACACACTGCATAATAGATGGGTGATAATTCAGTTGTACCATGTGTTAAGTGGGATTCACTGTCCTGTTTCACTCGGGAATGGAAGTGTATCCGTTCAACAGTGTGAAGTGGGCATTCTGGCACCATCAATTAAAACACCAACTGTCACTCCATGAATGGGACATTGTTATATTGTGAATGGTAATGGTAATTCTGTTGAAGTTTCTTCTGCACATTTCAATCCAATTTTCAGAATTTTGGAATATTATTAAAATTGTGTGTGTGCGTGTGTGTGTACATGTGTGTATGTACGTATTTGTGTGTGTTTATCTCTGTCCGTTTTTAATTGCTGATATGTAAGGGATTATTTTGTTTCTCAGTGGGCATAGTTGCTCTCATGTTCGCATATTCCATCTATAGAACTTCCTCCTATCGGGAGCATCAGTGAACATCACAATCACAATAACCCCTCTTGCAAGAACCTGGGTTGTCCTTAGAGATTTCACCGTGCAAACATAGCCCACCCCCCCTCCCCCCCTTCTTCTCGCCTGCTCTATCTCTGTGCCTCTCTCCACCACGTTTTTCACACCGATGAGCATGCCTCGTGGCTCCCACTCTCTGGCATCCCAGACGTCGGAGAGCTCTGCTAAGCGTGGTGCCACCGCAGCCAAAAGAGACGCGCACACCACCCTCCGAGACACGCTCTCGCGCAGGCACCAGAGAGACCGGCTGCCGCCTCTTCAGCGCACGTTGACGACGGAGAGTCCACCTGACCTCACGCGCTCACTAGGCTCAAGGTAAAAGGTTGTTCTCCGCTGCGCCCTCATGTTGTTGTTGCTGTGTGCCTTCGCCTTGGACCCCGGCGGAGCGGTGTTTGTTGATGTGGAGCGGCGATGAGCCTTCCAGTGTGTTGGGGTTGACGGCTGTCTGTTGGCATAGCATAGCCTGAACGCTGTATTGACCAGTACACTCAGATGGGATCAGTTGTTGTCGCCACGCCAAGGGAAACAATACTGAGACTTTTTGAGACAGGTTTTTATTTATTTGTAGTTCAACATTTGACTGGGTAAATGGTTTTGAAATTCCAAAAACATTACCAATTCATAGTTTAGTAATATTATTAATAATATATACTATATTTATGGATGGGGTGTAAATTTATGTCTGCAATGTGGGAGGAATTTGAAATCAATGCTTTGTTTGCCAATGCCCTAATTTGCCGTATTGTAGACAGAAATGTTAATCAGTTTACACTCCCCCCCCCCTCTTCCTTTCCCCCCACCCTACTTCTGATGGCATGAGGGACTCCTGGCTCTGTAAATGTCAGCATGTGAATGAGTCTTTGATCCATCCACGTGTGTCACCTTAAGCCTTCATTTTGCCCAACCACTTTCCCACCATTTTCTCTTCATCGTGACAATACCCCCCACCCCACCACCACCACCACCCACCCACACACACACACACACACACACACACACACACACACACAGTAGTCTGTAGTCATGAAAAACATGTGACAATGCACCAGAGGAGGTCTGCACATTTTGGACGGTCAATAAACTTAGTGAGGGGGAGATTGTCACACTGTTAAAAGCGCGTTGCAAAACCAGCTCATCTGCTTTTAACAAGATGAGCTAAGGAGCACCAGGGCTGGCGGTGAGCGTGTACCACAGGGCTAATCCTCCAAATACATTGATTGCGTAACAAGGCTGAATAGATGGTGAGACAGATCAAGGGAATCTTTTTTGATCATCAAACAACAACAGTTCACATGCCCCTCAGGGATTATTAGTCGACAATAGCGTGCTCATCTGCCTCGGGCTCAACATTGTCTAGACAACATTATGATGTTTACACAGACCATGGCCGTTCTCAGGAAAACACAACAAAAAGAAATAAATGTAAATAATATATACTGACCCTGTTTTACTTCTTAAACGTGTGCTGCTTTCTGCGGTCATCAAATAAATGCTTAAACAGTGCTCACCCAACTATGAATCAAGTTAAACGTGGGTAGACTTTGCCTTAGGGCAATTACATTAGACAGGGAAAGTGCAGTGATCCATTGCTTGTCCTTGTTCTTGGTCTGCACAGTGACTGGCAGTGATAGGGGCTTTGCCATGGGATGTAATTTAGATGTCAGTTTGAGGGGAGACAAGGTGGGGAACGGTGGGCAGGTCTTTGTGTGGTGTGTTAATCCCTCTCATGCCGTTTCTTTTCATTCCTCTCCAAGCTGCATCCCCTGGTAGATTCCAGTTTTCCATTACGGATGGACGCTTAATTCCCTTTGAAAATGACATTCGTTTCAACAGAATAAATAGGTAGAGTCCTTGGAGGTGTGGTGGCGGTCGGAGGAGTGGGGGGGGTGAATCAAAGCAGTCATAGCTGGATATTTTTGTTACGGGGTGCGGGGTAAGAATAGACCTCGGCTTAGACATGCGGAGAAAAGCCTGAAGGCACCTCTGGCCCTACTTGACCCTGGTCCTCGGGAGGAGCTCAAGCAACAGGACGGAAACCTGCAGAAAGGCGGATTGCGCTGTTGAATGAGCTAGGTAGCCCGAAAGCATGGCAACGGCAGACAGACGGACACAAATAGAAAGCGGGGAAGTGATGGGGGGGGGGGGCAGAGGTGGTTGGAAGCCACATAAAACGGAGTCACATTTTTGGCCAGGTGTGGAGAGGTGGCATTAGACAGACAGTCAGAGTAGTCCCGGCCCTAATCGCATCAGATTCATCGGAGCAGAGGGGCCAAGAGTCCAGAAATAGCCCACCCACAGACCTCCATCGTGCCCTCCATCCCTCCCCCCTCCGCCATCCCTCCCTCCCTCTCTCCGACTGGATGCATCACATCAGATGGCTTGACACACGCGCTTGTGGGTTGTGGAGCTTCCGCGAAGGGAAGCAAATCCTTTAGACAGGGAATGACTCAGAGGGTAGCATTGGCTCAATTCACACACACACACACAGATACACCCTTCGCATACACACACACTCGAGTGCATTTTTTGCATTTTGTCATTCTATTTTCATTCATTTGAAAGCATTTTTTTTTTTACCTGGCCTCGCAGTCATGGCAACCCTGATGTTGCATTACAGCTGGGTTAAATGTGCCAGCACAGACAAAAGCACAGCAGTAATGCAGGGATTTCACTCAGGTGAAGTAGGATAAACATAGTCTGCAATATTTCTTCACAGGGTGAAGGGGGAAAGAGGGCATGTGAACCTGCAATGCGCCCAGCAACATAAGAGAGAATGTTTTAGACTCATTCATCTCTTTAATTTTTCAACAAGGCGTCTTCGAAACGGGCCGGCAAACGTGGCCCGTAAAAAGAAATTTTGCTCTTTGAAATGCACGAAGATTCCGCTGCTGTTTTTAGACTCCCCTCCAGGACTCTATCCCGCTGCATGACTGAATAGAACATGAACTGACTTCCTCCTGACTACATGGATTTGTCAGTGAATTTTATAAATAGCTCGGCACGTGTCTGCCGCAAATGTAGATGAAGGATTCAGCCTACAGCAGCTAGAGGAAAAGAGGTCGGCTCCCTTCCAGAGAGAAGGGAGCCTGTCAAACACGTGGCTGTGTCTGTGCTGTCACGTTACTGCATGTCTCTGCAGACGACTCTTATTCATCACCGTACGTGGATCGGTGCCTCGCGCTTACCTCCAAAGATCAGCAGAAGCATGAGCAAATGCGTGTCCAAAGAACATGTCGTTTGTGTCCAGTTAGACACTGTGGAAAGTAAATGGCTTCATAGTGCCCTACGAAGGGGTACGTTAATTTAAGCAAAGTGCTTTCAATTCAAATGAAAAACGGATGCTGCATTTTAGTCAATGTTCCCAATTGTAGGACAGTGGCCAAAACAATCCAGCATAACACCTCCACGGACATAACACTGAGCTTGACTTTAAAGGGACGAGGGTTTGTTGACAGACGTTGATGAGGAGGAGATGGCCTTTTTGACGGATCAAAAAAAAGAGACTGACACGCACACAAACCGGATGGTTGGATGAATGGAATCCATAGTGCAGCCATTGTTTTACCTACAGAAACTCACCATGTATGCACAGCATGTATAAGCAGTGCTTGCGTAGTGTAATTGCTACACATGTTGTTTGTCACAGATCACCAGCAAAGAAAACAATCCATTATCAATACTGAGCGTGTATTTTGTATTTTCCTTCCAGGACCAGAACCATGAAAACTAGGCTAGGTTGCCTTTCCAACAAGTCAGATTCCTACAGTGACTTCACAGAATTCCTTCCCCCTGCTCAAGACACTGCTGCCAGGTGTCTCAAGTAAGTGTGTGTCCCATCCCAATGCACCCTTAATCATCAATACCTCAAGAATATTCCATTGATGTGAGTACGTAGATGCTTGCGTTATTCAGTTGGCGGGCTCACTACAGCCGTAGAATGTGTTACCGCATGAGTGAAAGCTGCATGCATGGAAACAAAATAAATGTATTCCTCTGAATGCATAATGGCAGATATGTTATGCATTGACTGATTGTCACATCTACAGTAGCACAACCTTCATGTATAGAGCGTCATGGAATAACTAGTGTTATGTCACCCCACCAGACTGTCAACAGATGAGGTCGTGCAGTGGGCAGACTCCTTCGATCTTCTCCTGTCACACAAATGTAAGTGGAAAATCATTACCATTTCTTAATGCAAGTTAACTACGATTTTGTTGGAGCGCTCTGTTCAGAAATGTCCATCATGCAGCTTAGATTTGATGATGAAAAGATTTGGAGCATGAAAATTCTAACTTAGCAAAAAAAAAAAAAAAATCAAGATCTTTATAACATGATTTATAACAATAATATCATTCTGTGACAATGATAAGGTATTGTTTTCTTCCATGGTTGATGTTTGGGAACTCCATGGCAAACAAAGAAACACACCTATGGAGACAGTTCCACAAATGGTTCTTGTCACTTGTGTCAAAAGCGATCACTGGGTTTGTGTTAGGCAAGATTCAGAAGGGTTCCCTCCTACTAAATTCAAACACAAAAGTGGCAACATGGCAAAAAGAGAAACATATCTTTACTTTGCAACTTTGCAGCTTGGACCTCTACCTGGAGTAAGATAGTAGTGCTTTGAGTGGCGTTGCGTTTAGGACTCTTAGATGCAAGCACTGGGACCAACACCTTACAGTCAGAGGAGGCAATGCCACTACCATGACGGCTAGATCAACTGCAACAATGATTTTGCATTCATTGTGCCATTCCCAAAATATTCAAGATTAAAAAGCTTTACTGTCACACGCACAACAAAACATGCGGTTACACTGCACAATGCAATTCTTACTTTTGTGAGTCCCCAATTCACACACAAAAATAATTATAATAATAAAAATAATAATTCAACTTGGTTTACTTGGTAAAGTATTTCTAAACG
>JAVQJS010107440.1:0-10336 GCA_036024795.1 Galaxias rostratus | reverse complement strand
CACACACACACACACACACACACACACACACACACACATACAGAGATTGGCCTTCTAACAAGCCCTGCTTTACCAGCCTTTGCCACTTTCACTTTCTCTCACTGTTATACTGTAGTCTGTCAGTCACTTGGTCTCTTCCAATGCCAGTGTGCTTTTTCTTTTTCTATTGTTGTCAATAGTGTGTCACCTAAGTGTCTGTTAAAGTAGTAAGTTGTTTAACAATATACTGACCATTCCATAGTCTGCGAACTCCTTTGTTGTTGTTGTTTTGCTGGCTCAGGAGTTTGCCTAAGCAAAGGGAGCATTACATTGCAAAGTTTAGGCAAGAAAATAAAAGCAACAATTAATTATAGAAAAAACCCCACAAATAATATGTTTAACGCTTTTGACATATGTCATTCAAGGCCTTTCCTAGCGATGCAAAACCTGCAGAAGACATTAAAACTTGAGCTGGATTGCATTGCTAATTAAATTAACTCTACAATGTGTAAGAGAGCGTGGTCACATAGGGGTAGATATTAATTTTAGCCTCGCAATAATACAAATGTGGCACGTGACCTAAGCAACATAATTTCAAAAGAGCTTTGGGCTAGACCCAAACCAAAAATGAATCCTTTAGCCGGCCGGTATGCCTTAAACAAGCTTCTTGATTCTTAATCTTTAAATGGCGACTATCAGGCTTATCACTGTGTGACCATATCAAAAGCTCTTAAATTGTAAGATCTCAAATATTACCTGTGAACTACTTCTAAGGACGGAAAACCTATTTTCCGGAAGGCCAGGAAGCAATTGGCTTAAATGCGTCGACTGATGCGGTCGGTTCAAAGAATATTTTTTTGCTTTGCAAAGTACGGGTGGGCGGGCGGTGGAGGCTTATAAGTAGGAAAGTGTCCCCCACCCGCTCACTCAACTTCTAGGCCTTTGCTTACCTGTTGTAAATAATATACAACCACTGATTAATATCTAGAAACTATAAATTACGATGTTACGGACGTCGGCAATAACGTTTCTTCTATTATGCTCTCATTGTATCGTTCACTGTCTCGATTCCAATGGAATAAGAACCCGGTCTTCGCAAAAATCTACAAATGCTGTGCAGCAGGTGGGGGGAAAAATGTGCTTGATAATATGCGGTTTGTCACACATGTCAGAACTAATGCCTTTTCGGTTAGATATTAGTTGTCTCCATCTGTACGCATTATTCCCTAAAGATGAAGTTTTAACAGTTAACGAGACTTGAGACGTTTAAGGTCATTTTTATGTCAGCAGGTGCGCGTCCAAGGTGAGTCAGTGGACAAGCTTACTGGGGTGAAAGTGGACGAACCTCAAAATACTCACAGGAGAGCAGGGCCATCCTCCAATGATGACATGCCTTGCTCCAGTCCAGACTGTATTGGCCAAAGTCAAACAGTGAGTGTTTACTCATTGATTCCGTCCTGCTACTTTTGGGTGGATTAAGATTAATTGAATTTATTTTTGCTGCTTACCCAGAAAGACATGTGCAACAACAGATCTCAGAAAAGGAGTCCCACGTTGAAGGAAAACAGAAACAGACTGAGACATAATGCATCTACTGAGGATGGCAACAACACTAGAGGTAATATTGAGAGTTCCAAACTTTGAATCCAGTCCAATTTGTCCTGACTAGAAAGTTTTTAATAAATGTGTCATCAAATAATAATAATGCTGCCTAAACCCAAGCAAGCATAAACATACAACTAACTTACGTTATCTCAAAGCATCTGTGAGAGCCACTTGTGTGCGCTCCAGTGATTGCGAGGCTGGGCTGTGCTGTGTCAGAATTGGGAAAGTGAAACGGTGTCGGCGAATCCCATTGGAAGGAGAAATGTGTCTCCTGCAAGGACGCGTGAAGCGGCGTCGCAACCTGGAGCGTTGTGATTGTGGCCAGGGATTGTCCTGCAGTGGGGATGTAAACAAACCAAAGGGCCAGGGTGTGTGTCAGCCTGGGCGTGGACAGAGTCAGAGGCAAGTCCGGCACTCAGAAAAGAGGAAGAGGGCTGAGAGGATATGTCAACAGGAAGAGTCTTGAACTGACTATTCACTCTGCATTCCATGTCGAAGTACTTCACCCTTTTATTTTCGCTCGACTTCTTGGTGCGTAGATCAGAAGGAAGTGAGCGGGGAAGGACTCAAGACATTTTACTGCAGTGGATAAACAAGTGCTTGAAGACTGGATAGAATTGCATCTCAGAACATCAACATTAGGACACACCATGCCATCTAGCGGGAGAATAGCAAATTTGGCGTGAAGTCATCATGGCCATCTAGTGGGCAAACACTGTACAAGGATTTTCGGTTCGCAGATAAAATCTCAATGGTCAGATTCAAAGATATTGATAGGGTAAAAAGCGACTATACTGACACAAGTTGACAATGAACAATTATTCAAACTGTAATAAATACCTTTATGTTAACTTGTCACTGAGAACTAACTTGTGTTCATATGTAAGGTATGTATTTAACTAGGAAACGTGTAATTAAAAAACCAACACTTACATTTTCAAGGCAATTGTTCCCCATTTATTAACTCATTTATTTATTCATTTCTTGACTTAACAAAAAACCGTTGGGACTATTTGGAAAAAATAATGCAAAAGAAACTAACGCAAGTCACAAATGCAGCAACATTTTGGGACAAGGAAAAGCAGGGGCATGGGTGCAACAATTCTCAATAGACAGGAATGTTGAGGGTAAATGGAACAAGGCAAGTAGGGTTGTGGGACGGGCGGCTAGCTATAAGGGAGCAGGACTGGTCAGGGTGCTTGAGGGGATGTGGCAGTAGCGGGTTCAACACTGGCCACAGTTGGTGATGGTGATTTTGGCACTGCACTTGCCACTGGAGGAGCCATAGCCCTCCACAGTCTTGATAATATCAACGCCCTCCACAACCTGACCAAATACCACGTGTTTGCCATCCAGCCTGGGAGAACAGAAATCCAGACATCAGTAAAACTACTTAACATCTGATAGCAAAATTTAGAACCAAGTAGAAAGGTACAAATATTATGTATGGCAGTGCATTATTAAACTTCAATTGAAAGGTTTCTAACTCATCCACCTCAATACTAGACAACATAAAATGCGAATTAACAGGCTATGCCAGTGCATTTTACCAGTTGGTGTCAGCTGTGCAGATAAAGAACTGGGATCCATTGGTGTTGGGACCAGCATTGGCCATGGACAGACAGCCCATGCCGGTATGCTTCAGCTGGAAGTTCTCATCAGCAAACTTGTTCCCATAGATGGATTTGCCCCCAGTTCCGTTGTGGTTAGTAAAGTCACCACCCTTGCAAAACAAACATACATAGTGAAGAAAGAGCAGGGTGTTCAACTTACAAACATAGGGACAATAGTTTCAATACACCAGACTTACAGCAACACATTGTATTTTCACACTTAAAACCTTAATTAATGTAAATTAACAACACTATCCTTATTTAACTGACAACCATGAATATATCTGTTGATTCTCATTGACCAAATGCTAGTATGAACATCGTTTCCATGCATGGGCATTGGGGTCTCCTTACCTGGCACATGAAGCCGGGGATGACGCGGTGAAAACCAGAGCCCTTGTAGCCAAAGCCCTTCTCACCAGTGCACAGGGCACGAAAGTTCTCAGCTGTATTAGGCACAACGTCAGCTCTCAGCTGGGGGGAATATGAAATTAAAATCCAAATGAATCAATTGTGCCATTAAAAGTACAAATTTGAAGTTTATTGTCGCATTGAATTCCCGAAAGAAACATGTTGCACCCACTGGGCAATCACTTTTATTTACACTTGCTTCAATAAACCTGAACTACCAACCTTAAACAAACATTTCTTATAAAATGACTGCCATTATGGATTAGCAAAGAAATTCCCATAGCAAATAGCTGTGCTATAGAGTGCACTCAATACATTATTTGAGGTGGGGGCGTAATAGCTCTGTCGCAGTTTGACGTGAATGCGTAAGGTGGGGTTGAGGGGATAAATGCTGAGCACAGCTGTGGAAGGCTGTTATGCGCACCTGCTTGGCTCACTATCCCTATGGCAGAACTTGAGCCACCACTTAAATCAAGAGGCCTTTAGCAGGCAGGCATAATCAGAGCGGATCGAACTAGGTCTATGCTGGAGCATGCAAAGTACATGTTGGGCTTAAGGTACAACTGTTCACGGCTCAAAATTGTACACCTAGCACATATCGGCAAAACAGATATTTGCTAGGTTAACACAGGAAAGTAATTCAAACAACTAAACCAATCAAAAGCGAACGGTGTTGTCCAATCGCCATTGTTTCACCTAAGCCTACTATATCAGCATTTCGCCCAATGCTGTTAGACCGACAGCAAAATGAACGGCGCTGCACCCCTCCCCCACCCCAGCAGCAGATAGGCCATGCCTCGAAGTTTCTGGAATTTGTACACCTTACCAGTAAGGGTGTCGCCAAAATTAGACTCCGATGTCGAACACATTTTAAATTCACGGGTATTTTTTGGGGAAAGAATATTTGCAGGGTGTGAGATGGAATAAGTGCCACGCAAGGGTCTTGGACTTCGCTTTTCTATTGTAACACGCAAACCTACAACAAAAGAACGGCGCGGCCTGCTCACTGCACGCTCATTCATTCGCATGTGCACGATTCCGGTCACAAGCTCACACCACACTGCTCGAATACAAGTTCGATGTTACAAGTAATTTATATGAGGAAAAAACTCATTACTATAGCAAACATGTGTCGACATTTAACTAAAAATGGCGCTGATGGCCATGGTAAACGTATAATGTATGGACATATTGCGCAGCTGACAAGTGCCCAAACTTCAGTGAATAACTACAAGACACAATTCACTTAACTAAAAAATATTTAGCGCACAGCAGCAAATGGCTATAAACGAGACACGATGTTAGCCAACTAACGTTGAACCCAGACATTGAACACGTGCACACATCATACCTTCAAGACTGTGCTAACCAATGGTTACATTAGCTAATGCTACTCTTGACAGCCCGGTGCAATGTTAGCATCATAAAGCTAAGGCGGCAATTCTTGCCTCTTGACTTTATATACATCTAGTTCCTCACCTCCATAACAACTTTGCCGAGGACCTTGTCGCCGGCGGAAATCACGAAGAACACTTTAGGGTTCGACATATTTAAAAAGTTAAGTGGATACGCTCAGAGACCTCTGGGAATGTGCACTGCCTAGACCGCAAGGAACGGAAAAAGATGGAGCGTGTTTAATTTTATTTATATACAGTTCAGAAGGCTGGTCTGGGAGAAAAGTGCATCAATGAACGTGCCAGATTTTTGTATTGACAGACATCACAGCGAATCGCTGGTCACATAAAAACAGCCCCGCCTATTATCATCAGATTTATGAACGCGTTGCTCATTTGCAATCGGTTCTTTTGAAATGACTATACGAAAACATAGTCCCACCCTCCCTGCGTACCAGAAAATACAAAACAAGCGCCCCCACGCCCTGGTAAAGCGCGCGCCCATTTTGATTGACATCATTTGCCCACCATAGAGCGTAGGCATCGAAGAGTGACACTGTCCCGCAATCAGGGCGCGGCCCTTAGATTGTACGCATTAAGAAATGGAAAGTTTTGCCGGTTCTTTACCATGAAGTACACGATGTTCCAGCAGCAATGCAGTTATTGTAACAATTACGGGTACCCGTTGGAGATTCTGAGATACAGGAAATTAATTGTCATTTATTGAGGGAAAACTAAAACCGATCTACTTAGTATGGTGTTAGTCAGCTAACAAATGAGACTAGTTAATTTTGGATAAAGTGGCATTCCTCAGAGGCTCATCATAGCATGCGTGTCCTCTGAAGTTCCCCCTCCTCTCTGACAAGTCCGACCTAGAATAATTAGGGTGGCATTCAGTTGTCCAGGGGTTGTAACATCTAAGGAATAAACAAAATTCACAGATTTTCTTTCTTTAAATCGGATTATGGCTAACGCCTCCCCTCCATAAACTGCAGTCTACAGTTTCAAATGAAATAAATAAATAAAACATTTTAAATTCATCTTTTCATCTTCCATTTATTAAATTACAAAGGTGTTATTATAGAATCATACAGTGATGAACATTTTGAAAACCCAACCTAATTTGTTGAACATATACTTTATGATCACAACCATTTGACCTTGGAATAAATGTACATACATGTTGATGGCAAACCTATGGAAATTACACAGAATGATTCTAACAGTTAAAGGGAGTCTCAAACGAAGACAGTAGGAAAAACGAGGGGATGAATGGCGCAGTAATTTACAGAGAATATAGCCATCTCAAAACATTTGACATTTTTGCAATATACAGTTTGTTAAACTGGTGGTAAACCTTTCAGAAATATATAGGCTGAATTTTCCGATAGACAATCATCAAAACAGTGAGAATTGGCTGTGGACTCAACGGGGTTGCACGTGCCCGAGGCTAACTGTTCTGAATGACAGCAGGAAACCGTAAGAAAACAGTGTGAGTGTGATCTGCATATAGAAGACAACTCTCTATGTATTGGTGTGAGTTTAAGGTTAATATGTCAGTTGTTCTCAAATAGCGAAAGCAGGTCATCATTGCTGTTGTTGGGCAGGTCTGGAGGTCCAAGATACGACAGAAGCTCATCAGGGTTGGTCAGTTCAGGAAGCAACTGCAGAGGAGAAAAGAGGTGGTATTTAACAACGAGCAAACACAAACATTCTTGCAGTTGATCTGTTGTGATCGGCATCGAATACGTGTTTGTTCTACTTTCTCCATTGATTGAGAAGAGACAATTGTGATAAAAACATGGAATAACTGCCTAAAACATTAGCTAGCTAGAGTTTTGTAAAATCAATTATGATTCAAGGATCTATTTAATAAAAAAAAGGGTTGCTAACTTAATTTTTTATTGTTTTCACTGGAAACTAAATATGAAGAAAGTAAAAACAAGATTAAAGTGCTTTGCAACGTTTGTTTTGAAAATTGCTATATAAACAAAACAGTTTTATATAATAATAACTATTAATAACCTATCCTATCACTATGCATTGTTGATGATGCTTATGCCAGAAAAGTACTTACATCCAGGGAAGGTTCTGGAACCTCGGAGCCCGGTGGCGCTCCCAGGCCAAAAGAGTTGTCTGTGTGCAAACGGGGGTTTTGTTGGGGCTGGTTGTTGCTGCGCTGCATCATGGGAGCCCCAGAACCCAGCAAATGGGGGTTGCTATGGAGACCCTGCTGCTGTTGCTGCTGCTGCTGCTGCTGCGAGATAGGACCATGGGACGTGTCCATACGTCCAGGATGAGACATCTTGAGGAGGAGAGCAACAGACAAAACATTCAGGAAGTGTTATATACTCTTCCCACAATGACCTGCGAGTTTGCAAGCACTTCCCATTTATAAGTTATTACAATTTTGCTCAAATACATATATTATTGTGGTTATAATTGTGGTTACCTGTCCAGCCATCGGGTGTCCTTGAGGTTTCTCAGGGGTAAGGAGGCCACTAGGTAGGTCTGCTTGATAGGAAAGAGGGGGAGGGCCTGAGGAAAACTCCCCGACGTTAGGGGTTCCTGGCCCACTGGGGTAGTCAGAGTATCCACCCGGAGGGTTGGGATAGCCTTAAAGAGAAACACACGAGCACGCAAACACATTTATAAACGAACATGTGACATGAGCATAAGCTGAAATTCAATTTTTTTTGTTTATTTTACCAGGAGAATCACATTGAGATAAAGACTCTCTTTTTGAAATGAGACCCAAGCATGAGGCAGGAGTACAAATACAGTAAAAACAGACACAAAATCAACACTTTACACTTCCAGTAAAAGCACTTCAAAGAGTCTTTTATCCATAATATAAAAATATTGACCACAAGACGGCATTATGAAGGACAGCCTCTGGATCCTTAATAAGAGCCTTTTGATTCACCTAGCTAGCGTGATACAGAGTCTGTGTTATTCATATTCTAATATGTGTGGTCTGGTGCCATGTCTTCATTCATGCTGCTGCTGGAGGCAGGGAAGGTTATCTGTTAGAAGACTAGTTTAGTGTTCAAAGGATTTCGGGTGAAGTACCAGGGTTTAGGGGCTTACCGTGGCTGGGGTAGTCTGGCGTGGTGCTACTGTTGCCCCCTGAAGGCATCGACGGGTAGGGCGATGAGGAGGGGCCTAGCGATGCAATCATCTCCATGACGCTTGGCAGGATCATGTGACTGGGGCTGAGTGTGCGGCAGCGTTTCAACACCGGTCCATCTGGCTCCTCCTTGATGTGCAGGTCAGGTTTAATTGGGACGGGCTTCCAGCTGCACACCGGGTCAATGGTGATCTCCTCGTACTCTGAACTATGGGGTTGGCACACAACAGTGGAAGAGTCTTTGTTTCAGTCAATTCCAAAGGTCATCTACAATGCATTTCGGCACTTTTGCGACTCTTCACAAATGTATGGTGTGAAAAGGCATAAGCGCTACGTAGAAAACATTTAACATCAAGAAGTGAAAGATGGTCAGCATGGCTGGATACTGTGCTCTGACTGTACACTGGTGCTTTCTTACTTCTGAACGTAGATAAGGATGCCCAGCATGTACTGGTCCACCTCCAGTCCCTCCAGGAGAGCCGTTTTACTGAAGGGGAAGAGGGGACCGGAAATACACAAGGTTAACAATTACAATAGTAAACTCTCGTCCATTTAGGGAGGATAGGAAAGATATATGAGACTTTGGAAATAGAGTGGTCCTGTGCTATTAAGCCAGGCCCTGGGAGATCAGAAATAAGGAGGGATTTCATGATGTAGTTAGGCACTGTAGTAGTGTGCCACTGTGTATGTGATGGGGCAGGAGGAGCAGCAGCTTACTTGCAGACAGGACAGCGCCAGGTCCCTCTCTCACAGTTGAGCTGCAAGTACGACTCCAGATCAAAACACTGCAGGCCAAAGAGACATCCTGTTAGAATATAGACTACAGACCTGGGCAGACGAAGAGGAACAGTGCCATCTATTTCCACGCACACTTGTATAGATGGTTGACTGAATGAATCTACAGCTTCAAATATGTTAAGTTTCACAAAAAGTGTCCTACAAAATAAAATGAAATGCATCATCCTTGAAAGGTTGAGAGCGGTAGTGAGAGAGCAAGTCGGACCTGTATGTGCCTGCAATCGTGACCTCTGGCGGGGAGCTGTATGCGGCGGAAGGTGATTGGACACTTGAGCGAGACGCGGATGGCCGTCTGTTCCACGCCGTCCTCTCCGTTGAGGCCCGGGGTGCCCGGGATAGTCCCGCTGCTGAAGTTTCTCTTAACTATGGAGTTGGAACAGAAGACATGAGAGCCAATGGGTGTCGAGGCCTTGACAAAGACGGCTGCATTATTCATCTAAAGAGGGCTTCACCACCATGTGCCCGGGGCAGCCTGGGGACTCACTCTTGGTGACACAGTGCTCTGCGGGCAGCAGCCTCTTCTTCATCAGACCCTGAAGCACGGAGCGCACCGATGGCCGGTGAACCAGCTGCAGCACAAACAGGTGGGACTGACAGGAGAGAGCAGGAGGGGGAGACGTTGATACTTCTGCTAGGGTTGGTGTGGCTGTACGTGGGGTTGGCTTGTTGATCTATGCATGCACGTATGTGGTCAACCCCTATCTGTGTGTGTGTGTGTGTGTGTGTGTGTGTGTGTGTGTGTGTGTGTGAAAGGGTACTCACGCAGCAGCAGGCGGTGACAGTAATCTGAATGGTGTTGCGACCCGGCTGGCAGACTTGCTTCAGATACAAGGGCTTGTGGGATGTCTTGTTGTCACCACGCTCAATGGTGAGGGGTGTGGCGTTCACGCTCACCTGATCCAAAACAAAAAACACTTCTTTTGACTTCCTGATCAGATCATAAAAATGGTGTACAATACAAGTTAGTCAACAGAAATGTACTCACGGAGCTGACAGACAAAAAAGTTGATTAAATAGAACAGCGAAGTTTGAAAAGGTAGATTAGTAAAAATTGACAAAAATTGACATTTTTTTAGTTGTTTTTTTACCTGTTCTGGGCATCAGAGTGGGATGGCTGGAGGCAGATTTACCTCTGTTTCTGACATGCAGCTTTAAGAGGGTGTGGCTAGGGCTCACCTGAACAGAGGCCGGCCAGTTGGTGTTCATCTGACGGTCTTCATGATGGTAACACTTAAACTGCAGCTCCAGGTCTGGCCTGATATAGGAATAGACACGGGCGCAAGCGCACGCACACGCGCGCACACACACACACACACACACACACACACACACACACACACACACACACACACACACACACACACACACACACACACACACACACACACACACACACACACACACAC
>JAVQJS010107419.1:0-16182 GCA_036024795.1 Galaxias rostratus | reverse complement strand
ACATCAAAGCTCATTTCTGCTTTGGAAGTCTGGCAAAACAGGGCAACAGAAAAATAATTTGCCCCTTGAGACCTTAGGGGTTCATTTATTTTAGCTGCCTGCTTTGCCTCCTGATCTTCGACAAACATCAACCAATGGTTACTGTGTTTTACTTCAGTACTAATAGGACTTTCAGGGAATGCCCTCTCAATGCAGTTCAACATTGGTTCTGTCCTATTATTATGTATATTAAAATGAATATACACATCTTACTACCCCTCCAAAACCCTCTCCCCCTCATACTTACCACAGGGTCTAACCCGCAACGGAAAACCTGTGGGCCTTAACGTCGTTCACCACCCGTCATTCTCTCACCCTCTCGGTCCGTTACCTGCTTTTATCCGGCCAAAGAGCATCGGTCCAGTCTGAGCCGTGTGAACACACGAGCTGCCTGCCCTCGCGTTGCTCTTATTCCCTGGTTTGAAATCCCCTTTGTTTTCCTCAGCGGTCTCCACCCACCCAGAGGGAGAGGAGAAGATCCAGGTCCTGCTCTTGGTGGAGGGTGGGAGGTAGGTCTGCAGCGGACGGGGAGCCACGTCACATCCAGGGCCCTCCGTGCCCCACACACTCTCGGTCCTAAACGCTCCACAACAACAGCAGCAGCAGAGAGACATGTTTGTGTTAGGAAAACATTTTGAATTCATTTCTGACCATTTACTCATTACATTTCTGACCAGTTCTTCCCCGCTCCTCCGCAGGACTGTGTACGTCCACGGCTACACCAGAGGGGACTTTGCCTTGTGGCACTCGGCCATCCAGCTGGCCGCCGGCACGGACGGCAGGGCGCTCGGCAACCAGCAGCTCAGCAGACATGGCGTCCCCATCATTGTGGAGAGCTGCATGGCCTTTGTCACACAATACGGTGAGCGGCTTCGTTAACTTGCCCCGTGCACTCATGGACATTGTCCCTGGTAGTTGATAGAGTAGGGAGGACATAACCGGCCGCGGTCGGTGGATGGCCGTTGAAGGACGTTGAGCGCGAGGCTTTGCTGGGTTGGACGTTTGGTCAGATCGATAGCTCCCTTGGTCTGTGTTGCTCTGGACTTTGTCCTACTTGTCTTTTCTCCTACCCCCCCTCTCTCTATCCCCACATCTTTCTCTTACTCTCTCTAATTTTTTGTCTTTCTCTCTCTCTCTCTCTCTCTCACACCGTCCAGGCCTGATCCAGGAGGGCCTGTACCAGAAGCAGGGCGACCCGGCCCGCGTGGCCCAGCTGCTCAAAGACTTCCGGAGCAACGCGCGCGCCGTCAAGCTGAGGGAGGGCACACAGCGCCTGGAGGACGTGTGCCATGTGCTGAGGACCTTCCTGGCCCAGTGTGAGGAGGCCCTCCTGGCAAAGGAGCTCTACCCTTACTGGATGTCCGCCCTGGGTCTGTGGAGTGTCCCGTCGCCTACCGTTAATTCAACAAAGGCATTAAGTTACTTTCTGCAAACCTATTGAAGTTCAGTTAATGAGTTGCTTTGTTTATTCATTGTTTTGGCGGGGACGGAACGTTCTAGATGAGGAGGATGAGCAGCTGAGAGTAGAGAAGTACTTCACGTTCATCCAGAGCCTCCCGGAGATCAACAGGTCCACCCTGGCAGCCCTGCTACAGCATCTCTACAGGTGAGTCAACCTGACGTCTGGGTAATGCAGTCCCACAAAGCAACACAGTCCAAAAAAAAGATCCATTTATCTCCAAAGTTCTCCATCAGTAAAGGTTGAATTTACTGTTTACACCAGTGTGTTTATGATGGATGTCAGTGTTGCCATGGTACTGGAGCCTTTTGTTTTCAGAGGACATAATTGGATGGATTTGGACCAGGGCCTGATTGGACGAGACCACTGAGAGAAACAGTGTCTCGTGTGTGTATGTGTGTATGTGTGTGTGTGTGTGTGTGTGTGTGTGTGTGTGTGTGTGTGTGGGAGGGGGGTTACGGACTTTGAGTGTGTGAGGGATATGGTGTGTGTGTGTGCAGTCATGTCTGTGGATGGCCAGTCCCCGTCCGCCCACCCTGTTGTTTCTGGCCAGGGTCCAGCGATGTTCGGACATCCATCACACGCAGAGCCGCCAGCTGGCCTCGGTGTTCTCCTCCTGCCTCTTCCAGACCGAGGGCCAGACCCCGCAGGAGATCACTGTGGTGGAGGACCTCATCAACAACTATGTCTCGCTGTTCGACGTGAGTCACGCTCCCCTCTGCATTGCCCTTCATAGAGTACCTTCCTTTATTTAGAGAAGAAGACAATTTGATTTGAAAACTATTTTGCTCCTCAAAAACTGTGCTATCTCATAATGCTGGGAAAAAATGCCACATGCTGGACGATAGAAGTAATTAAGCGGAAACTGAACTATAACCTCTGGGGAAGGGTATTACTGTCGTACACCTACACAATAGCCTACTTTGCAACTGCGAGTATGGTAATGGGGAAGATTTTTGGGAGTGGCACAGACGTCTCTTCTGGGCTCAGAGTAAGACTCGCTAATGGGATATGTGGCCTTTATTCCATTCCGGAACGCCTCCATTCCTCCCGTTCTCAACTTAAAGCAGAAGCGTCCTCTCCAAATCAGTTAGTGATGCAATCGTTGCCATGACAAATGGCCATTGAGCCCCACTGATGAGCGGCCAATTGCATTGAATGCACACAGTGTGACATAAAACGAGTGAGACATTTGGCTAATTAAAGCGGCGGTTTTGTGCTGAATGTCGTAGACTAGGGCTTTATCAGGCCAAAACACACAGTGGGTGTGAATATTTAGTGCTTACCCCCCATCCCTCCCTCCTCCAATCTATTTTGCCATGCATATAATTCTGACAAAGCAAATTGTTCTCTGAAAATGATCGAAAAAAAAAACTTGGAATAGGAAAAAAATAATTTTTCTCCACCCCAGAGCTTTGGAAAGAAAGTAGAACGGGCACATTTATTCAGTCGCTGCTCAGTCACGTTGAACAATCAACCTAAAGTTGCCGCTCGGAATGGAGTTTGGAAGACTTGAGGAAGCCTCGGACAGAACGACCCACTTCTGCCTTTTTGGAGAGACATAAAGTGTGTTTGGCCCATTTCTAAAGTCTGTGTTGCAGTTGCTTTGTTATGCCCTAAGTGGTTGCAAAAAATGGTATAGTGTGTGTGTGTGTGTGTGTGTGTGTGTGTGTGTGTGTGTGTGTGTGTGTGTGTGTGTGTCTGCGTGTGTGTGTGTGTAGGTCAACGAGGACCAAGTACAGCAGATGGAGAAAGAGAACAGTTTCATCACACGATGGAATGACAAGCGGGACACCACAGTAGGTTTTTAAGGCATGTGTGTGTTAGAGAGAAAAGGTGCGAGGCTCAGCAAGTATTTGGGTTTTTACAATAATTCTATCGGCCCTGTTGGAAGAACAATTTCAGGTTAAAATAATATTTGTCAATGTATTCAGGTTAAAGTGGGCCAAATCAAACAGTTGAATGTGTATGTAGTAAGGTAAGCTAGTAGTAAGGTAAAGTAATCCCAGCCCTTGGGGAAAGCCTGAAAGGGACACACACACAGGTGGAACGTCCTCCCACCGTTGGGGCCCTGGATGAGGGTTTGGAACATGCGGCGAGGACATGAAGTCGTGTTTCCACCTCCCAGCTGGGAGCTGAGGGAAGCCCACAGCGTCCTGGCCCTCGCTAACCGCAAGTCCGTGGCCACATGCCTGTGACGGACTCTCCTCTCTGCTCTGAAGTAACCCCGCGCGCGATCACGCTACCCGCTGCGGTCTTCAGGTTCCACTCACACCCCGCAGACAAAACCAGGGCCTTCCTGAAGGGCTAAATGTAGAAGTGCCTCTCTTGTACGCTTCTTCTTCCTCCTTTTCTCCTTCTTTTCTTCGCTCCTGAGAGTTTCTGTCAAGGTGACCTGAGGCGGCCTTCCTACTTAGCGCCTGTGAGTTAAGTGGAGACTGTGAGTCGGGAGGCTGGTTGCTCCTTAAAGACCACGCGTGTTCTCAGTCATGGTAGAAAAAGGATGGGACTGTTAGCGAGTTCGTATCTGTACAGTATTACAGAGGAGGTGTGTGTGTGTGTCTCACATGTGTGCGTCCTTTGTGGTTAACCTTCTCCAATCTCTGTATATGGCTGGGGGAATGAATAGCAGCTTGATTGCTTTGTCTGCTGGAGGGGAGGGTGGGATGGTTTGAGAGGGTCGGATCTGTAACTGTTAAATACCCTGTTGTCATGACATTCTGGCTGTCTAAACTTGGAATGTCTGACACTGGCCGACCTCAGACTGTATCACTACTTTGAAAAGTGGTAATTTCAAATGAAACTATTGAGATGACGTTGGTTTTCAAACTGTCAGATTAGATGCTCACAAGCTTTTTTTCCTCGAGTTTGAAAACTTTGCCTCTCTGCAACGTGCCAGGCTGTTTCTTTGTGAAATATATGGACGTAGGTCATGTATTGGGTTTTTTCACATTTACAATGTTTAGGTAGTGTATTTCAATGGTGAAAAAAGAGAAGTGTGAGAAATGTGTCAGACATAAGGTATGGTCTTGAACTCCAGTAGTTAACAAAGTATTTTGTCACCACATTGAACTGAGCTGAATTGTGTGCATTCGTTAGTGTCTTATGGTGAGTGGAAATGAATGGGGCCAGAATGACTTTGGCAAAGGTCAGTAGCAACAATACCCAACTGGAACAATTCCTACTCCAAACCTTGCAGTGTTCTGGCCTTGAACTGCATGTCAACGTTGAACAAGCTGCCACCTTCTAGTTAAAACACCTTTTTTTTTGTTTCACAATATACATGTAATTAGTCAGGATTTATTTTCCGTGGCTTGATGTCTTGCCCGTGGCTTGGAACATGACCTTTCTTTTCTGCAAGTTTAGGCCCATTTCAGAAGACGTTAGGCGTTTGAGGAAATGCCAATTGAGCAATATGTTTATTTTCACAGAGACATACTTTGTGTCTCTTTTGCTGGTTGATTTGTTTCCATCTCTCTACTCCAGTTCTCTCCTGCTGGAGACTTGATCTTCGAGGTGTATCTGAATGGACGGGAACCAGAAAACTGCTGTTTAATCAAGGTAGAGATGTACAAATGTTTGTATTGTGTATTTTCTTTCGGTGATTGGATTTTCAGAGGTTCAACTGAAGCAAAAAGGGAAAACAAAGATGAAGGGAGGGAAAGAGGGAGTGTGAGGAGAAGGAGTCAGAAGAGAGAGAGAGAAGGAGCGAGCGAAGGCATGGAATGAGAGGTGGAGTGGTTGATAGAATAGGGCCGAGACTTTGGTGGTTAAACCTGATGGGATTACCGTTACCGTAATAAATCAGGAGCCAGCTAATCAAAAGAAACGTCTGATTTAATTGTGTGAGTAATTGCGTTTTATCACGGGCGCTGGTAAGCCGCAGGTAATGGACTTATTCTGCAGGTGCGCCCCAGCGGGGGTGGAGGTGAAGGAGGACGGGGGCTTTGACTCTGGGAGGGGGGGTGGGGGGGTTCTCAGCTCCTCGCTCTGACATTAACACTCCATTCTCCCTAAAGAGTCAGTGAGAGCCTGTGCTTTATATCCACCTCACTCAGACTCTGCTGATTGGGGCTACTGTAAGGCCTGGTACGTTTTATAGGATTTACACAGTGTTCAAAAGGCCTAGGTTTTCAACGGTAGGAGGAGATGGTAGAACTTTACGTGTCTATGATTCAAACTACTACTTGTTTCTTGTTTAATGTGCAGATGATGTGATGTTGAAGTAGCACAGTGGGAGCTTGGTGGCAGTGCTGTGGTTTGTTTTGCTGCAGTTGTCGCCGAACATGACGTCCAGCGAAATGGCGGAGAAGGCTCTGGGCACGAGGAACATGGCCGCCGACGCCGACGACCTCTGGACCACGTTTGAGGTCATCGAGAACGGCGAACTCGGTACGCACCATCTTGGGTTTTCCACCCCACGGGGATAGCTTGACTCAAATCCAAAGATAGAGTTGACGCCTTTAGGACTGGTCGTTTTAGTAAGTCCAACGATGAAAAGCTCGCCCTTTCATCTGCAAAAGTCCAATCTAGGTCTGGACCCACTCGCCAAACTTCTGTCACAGACGGGCGTCGGCACCTCCAATTAGTGACCGCTGTTTCCCAGGGCACCGTTTGAAAGGGTCATTCTCATGCAGCACACTTTTCATGGAACATACTAGCCCCATCCCAGGGCTTATGATTAGAAGATACTGCTGCTGAATTAGCCCTGGCTCGGTCGTTTGATGATGTGCCTATTAATTAGTCAGGATCAGCATATGCCATGAATTACCGTCAGCTATATCCACACGATGAAGCAATACAAAAAAATGGCCTGTCTCTTTTGTGTTGATATGCAAAGATGGCCCTCGCTGGTGGGGACGGCGTTTTCTTTTTGATCACCCGGCAGGAGTTGGTGGTGCGATCAGGCAGTGTGGATTTGGGTTTCAGAAGTGGCTGAGTTGGTGGGTGTCCCCTTGCCGTCTTGACGGCTCTCCTTACTGCCTCACCCAGAGTTTGCTGAGTGGTTCTTTTAGCACTCCCCTTTTGCTGTGCCGCCTGCGTCCGTCAAAAGTTTTAGAGGGCGTCTTGTACTTACGGATTCACCTACCCTCCCCCTGCAGACACAACATGTTCGCTATCAAGCACACATTGGAGCTGTTTTGTAGGCGGTGGCATGACTTTTTTTCCCTTCTTATAACCACAGAGGAAATGGGGAAAGTGTACACTAATTAGCCATTTTGGAGGATAGCCGCGGATAAACACGGTTATCGGCAACCATGGGCGGAAAGGGGAGCTAATATTTGGGAGAGAATGGCTTACTAATTCCATGGCCCGAGTCTGCAGAGATCCCGGAGTAGAGATAAGCCCCTCTTATGAATAAGTTACGCCGCTGCAAATTTGTGTTTTCTTTGGATACGAAAAACGATGAAGACGGTGCATAAAGATGGATGCAGCATACGGGCGGGGTGGGAGTCAGGCCTGGGCGTAACAAATGATTTCTTTTGCAGATACCATGTGCCGTATTACCCTGTTGACAAATTAGGGTGAGATAATAGGTCTATTTTGCACATGAGTGTGTTTTCTAATCATGTTCAGATTTGCTGAGGATAATTGCAAATGTGAACTACACAATTATGAACGCGGGGGGAAAAAACAACAACCTATCAGTAATGGATTTTCGGATGTAATTTCCTGATGGCATTTTTGGACAATTATAATCCAATGACTTGAAGAAATCAGTTTTAGGAAAATTAATTTCAACCACAACGGTCAAAGCTTACTACGTTGTTTTCCCCCCAGGAACAAAAATTGGGAGAACGTATTTAGACAAAACGTCCATGCGTTGTTTTTACCCTCTCCACAGAGAGGCCATTGCACTACAAAGAGAAGGTTCTAGAACAAGTTCTGGAGTGGAGCGCTCTCGACAATCCCAGCGCTGCCTTCCTAGTCATTAAGAAGTTTGTTGGAGCCAAGATGGCGGCGGATTTGAAAGGTATTTATGGTGCCTGGCAGCGAAATGTCTCCAGTGACTTGTCTGGATGGGAAGAGCTCAAACGGAGATCGCGGAATGAGGAACTATTCCTTCCACTTCTTAAAAGCTATCCGTGATATAGTAGCCTGTTTCCCCACAGTCCCACCCGGTTTACTGTAATGATAGTCTTCACATTGATTGGGTTTATCTATGCATTTGTGTTCGTCTCACATATTCTGACCTTTGGAGACACCAATAATACGATAAATGTACATGTCTTATTAATGGTCGGTTATTGAGCGTCGGTGTGATAAGTAATCTTTCCTAATGATTTACACCGTCAAAGATAATTGGCATTGACATATAGTTTACCATGGGGTGGGAGTTCAAACACAGAGGAACATTTCAATTTGATCCATATCCTTAATGCACAATGCCATACGCGAGGTGAGGGAAATACAATATGGCTCAACGTGCGCTCGTGACTTGTTCTTTTTCCTAGAAAACGGTCCGTATATGAAAGGCGACCATCTCAAGTGTAAAGACTGCTCCTGCAAGCTGCTGTCGGGGTCTAAGTTCCAGGATAGATATGTGGTTCTGCTCAGAGACAAGCTGCTGCTCTACAAAGACATCAAGGTAGGTTCTCCCAAAGTGGACCCGTGTTTGCTCTCTGTACCTGTAGTGCTGTGTTTCAGACGTGTGGCAGGGTCCTCCCCCACGGCTTAGAGGGGCGACTAATAGCGTGAGGGCCTCCTCAGCTCCCCACCGAGGGAGGGTTTCCTTTGGGGGGGGGGGGGGGGGGGAATGGGTCCATGGGGAGCTTGCTCAGCTCTGCGTCTGAATGCAGCCTGTGCCGCTGCGTCCAGGCCCCTCCGTGTCTCCCCCGAGGCTCCTCAACTCATCCCACCAGTCTCAGAGCAGGGACTGGTAAAATAGTGTGAAGATGGATGAATAATTGATGGTAGTGGAAGTATTGTTTTGCTGGGAAGGAGGAGGACTGATACTGGAGGGAAGGGAGGGGAGAGGGTGTGGGCTTTGGAATAGAGGCTTCTCTGAGCCTTAATTAGTGCAATATCAGGCTGCTCGTCAGTGTGGCTAATTATCCCTCCAAGAAGGTAGACATTTGCAGCCTAGCGGAAATATAATTGATATACGGAGGAGTCTGTTCTTCTGCCGCTGTCGGGGGGAGTGATGGGTGAGTCGGGGTGGATGGATGGTGTCTGTGTCAGGAAGGAGCCAGATCTTCAGGAATGGGCTGTTCATCCCTGGACCTGTTTGGAGTCCAGGGAGCGAGAGGAGAAATTGCACAGAGCAGTTACGCTGTTGTCGATCTGTTATTCCTTTACAGCTGTCGGTCTGCCTCATCACTTATTAAAGGGTTGATCTTTTGTTTTTTCCCCCCCTCCTGTCTGCTAGAGCAATAAAGCCGAGCGAGAAATCCTGCTGCACTCCGTCAAGTGCTACCTGGGCCTCAGAAGGAAACTCAAGGGTCCTACAAGGTATGTAGGCTGGCACTGTCTCACCCCAAAGCAGCACACACACCAGCCCGCCGTGACCTCCCGCGACCTCGCCGCCACGCCTCCATGTCCCGCGTGCAGGACCAACCCCAAAGTCAAGGCCGGCTGTCTGACTAATGGGAATGAGTGGGTGGGCTGTTTGCATCCGTGTCCGCACCCCGTTGTGCTCTTTTGTCTCCCGCTGAACCCCTCTCCCATGTCGCCCGCCACGCAGCCTGGGAGAGCATTCGACACCGAGGGCTAATCCAAAAGCCCTTGCAGCCTCTGCTTATTTTTCACCTATAATGGAATTGATGAAGTCTAATTGTGCCTTTAACAAATACAAATTATAGGCCCCTGCTCCCCCCCCCCTCCCCTCCGTAAAAGGGAAAAATATTTCCTCCACTTGATTTGGTTTTAATAAGGTTGGGTTATTGGAATGGATGGCGCTCCGTCAAGGCCGCCGCGCCTCTGGACGGCCGACAAAGCGGCGGGAACGTGGGAGACAAGCCCAGTGTTTCATATCTCCCAATTATCATTCCTCATCCTTTTCCCCGCCTCGGAGTGGGAGTCCGGGGGAAGCGTGAAAAACGAGCCTCCCGCGCCCGTGGTCTGCGTTTCTGCGGTCCGGACCTTGAGGGGAGGGAGATGGGATGAGTGAGGGAGATAGAGGAGGAGAATGGTGGGGGCAGAGAGGCGGTGGTTTGATGGGCTATTGGGAGGCGTGACTGGAGAGAAAGTTAGAGTGGCGGAGAAACTTTTGGCATACCCGTTGCTAGTGAGAGGTAAATCCCAGGGCAGCCGGCTTTTTGGGAAGAGAAATAGGGATACCTGGATTGGATGCGGTCGTAGTGGAGCTCTTTTAGCTCTGTCACCTCGCTCCGCGAAACTTTTCCTTGCGTCCACTGCCGGCTGTCTCCGCCGCTCCCTTCAAAGGAAAGCTCTCCTCTGCTCCTTCCAGCCCACTGCACACCGTGACTCGGAGCAGACGGGGGTCGACTCATGAATACACAGCGGACCATTGTCTCCGTCATTCACCTCAACGTGCCTTCGTTGTTTACTGAGAAATCTGCATTTTAAGTCCGTTCTGTTCCTGCATTTTGATGATGAAGGTCGCGCCCAGCCGCCCCGGTGCCGTACAGTAAATATTTGCGGCGACTGCGTTTTGTTTTGGCCGTCTGGCTCCCTGAGTTGGCTGGATTGTTAAACGGTCTCATACCAAAGAGGTGTGTGTGTGTGTGTGTGTGTGTGTGTGTGTTGATGTTTGTAGCGTCTGGGTGGAGAACAAAGGGGCCGTGTGGGCGCCTCGTCTCCGTGCCGTGCGGGTCACTAAGTTTACCTACTGTCCTGTGTTCTGCTTCTTTAATAGCTGGGGCTTCACCATCCACACCGAGAAGCAGCAGCAATGGTGAGTGCTCTCCCAGACCCCTCTCCTCTTGAATAATTGATTGCGGCTTCTTTGCTTCCACCACAAACATCGAAGTCGATCTGGGGAACACACATTTCTCCGAATCAGAGTTTGGCTGGGTTGTAACGGGGAGAGTCGAACCCCACTTCCATGGCATGGTCATTTCATTTGTCCATACACGGCTTCTTTTATTTCAGCCCACCCCAAATTCTGGTTGAATAATTAGAAACATCTTTATCCAGGAGACAAATGTAAAATATTCTATGAACTTCTGCATGCTGTATGAATTTTGACAGCAACTTTTCTTGTCTATTGGAACGTTTCACATCTTTTAGGTTCTTCTGTTGCAGTGGAAAGGAGGCCCAGATAGATTGGGTGACCAGCATACTCAGACAGAAGGTGAGCGGGGCATGAAGTATAGCAAAATTTTCAGTTTGAAAGAACCGAGCGTGCATTCAATAAAATACCACCGTATTAAACTCCTGCAGTGCTAAATACCCCGTGACCTTTCCTTTTCTAGTTTTACAGTACTCGGAAAAAAAAGTACTTTATCAAAAATATCAAGATCCTAAATATAGTGACAGCGTCCCATTTTCATCTTTTTTCTTATTTGGATGAAAAATATGGTAGATTACCTGGGCAAGGCAAATGTACGAACCATATCTCCAAACTAGCAAGATATGATAAATTCACATTTCTCCCCCAAATCATCCATTTCCATTGTACCTCGAGGTGGACGAGATGCATAAATAGGGAAAGAGCTGTGAAGTTTTCGAGGTCACTCAGCGAAAACATAAATCATATTATGTGGAAAAGTCTCTTAGCCGTGCAAATAAGGTCAGCAGGACTGCACCAATCACGTCGGAGTACTTAGCCCGCAGATATAGTTAGGCGTTGTTACTGTCAGTGGCTGACACCGCACACGGCACATAAATGATGCAGGGCCAAGCAAACACGAGCAGAAAAACTACAGAGGTTCCTCTTTCCCTTTCATTCGCTCTCTCTCTCTCTCTCTCTCTCTCTCTCTCTCTCTCTCTCTCCGCTCCCCTTGCTTTTCTCCTGCTTTTCTCTTAGGCTTTCCTTCTCCTTCTCTTCTGCATTCCTTGTTTGTCTTCCTTCTTTTTCTCTCACGCGGTTGTGCACTCTCTCTCTCTCTCGCTCTCTCTCTCTCTTACGCTTTTGCTTTCCCGCTCTCTTGCTCTCCCATGGCTTTTTGTCTCTCTTAGCCAAACAAGCTTTGGATGTAGACTTATTTATTATTATTCTGTTCACGAGCGCATTGAATTCCACAAACATGTGGGGAAGACATTGGCCTTTGCTTTCTGTATTTTCGAACGTCAATTGAGCATCTCTGTGCATAGTCTTAATTGTGAGAAATTAACCAAGATTTTGCGCAGTAAGTGCATTCTGCCAATAGTCCACGTTTGTCTATGCCAAACACATTTTCCCCCACATTAGCGTCGCGCTCCGCCTTAGCACGGCACTCCATCACCGGCAGCCCTTCTTTATTGCAAAGATGTACCATAAAGCCTTTTAGTGCCTTGTTTGCTTGACTGTGTGAAAGGGGCCCTACGTTCCCAGGGAGATTGATCCAAACGGGAGACGTGTGTTTAGCCGGCTGTTTGGGTGCTGCCTCTTAAGCATTTGAAGGTGTTTGTTTCACAAAGCGCAGTGACTTTCCCCCACCCTTTGAGGATCTTAGTGTTGTTACGGCCTCTCTAACAACTAAATCTATGGCGGACTACCGCCGGCTAAAAATATTAGAATCCTCTCTGAACTCTCCCAAGTGCGGGGATTGGCAGCTTGCACAAGGGCCCGTGGGAAGGTCAGAGAGCGAAATGGAGAGAAGAAGGAGAGAGTGGCAGGCAGTGATGGAGACAGACAGAGACGAGAGCGCGGAGAGCACTTCCACGTTCTGGATTTTTTTTATACATTTTTCCTCTCTCTCCCCTCTTTACCTGGTAGCAGGCATTTTGCTCAGGCGGCGTTTCCATGGCAACTGGCAAAGTAGGACTTTTTGTTGGCGAGTGAGGAAAGTATGTGGAGCTGGGAGGGGGTGGTGGGGGGCACTAAAGGTACAAATACATCTTCCGCCACTGCTGATTTGAGGGTGTGTGAGGGAGCGAGCGGGGTTCAAATGTCAGCCCTGGGAACTGGCAAGCGAGAGATGGATGCTCTGTTAAAAAAATAGCCAGAGCTCAGGCCGTGGTCAAGCGGTGTCACTGAGCATAGGGTCACCGACCCCGTGACCTATGTTCTCAGCCTGTGTAATAGGATAGAACAAACCATATTGTTCACTAAAGAAAGGATCCCATGTTCGCTTCCTTCCATATTTCCATTTAGGATGACCGGTTACGGCCGCGGCATTATCCAACACATCAAAGTTGGTGGAGTTGTGACCGTACTGACACGCACCACATTTAACTAACCTCCTCAATCATTAACTTCTGTTCTGTATGTGTGGACAGCATAGAGGCAACCTTTGGCCCAACCCCAGAGAACCAAAAGAACCTGCACCGGACAAATCCCACAGAGAGGGGGCGCTAACAACGAACCAGAAGAGCAAAATTGCCAAAGTACTACCCCGACCTGTAAGTGTTCTGGTGACTTCAAGTTCAATGTAAACCTGAAGACAAATGCTACCTTCCTAATACATGTTTGTAGTTAAGCTTTGACTGCGATATTAAAAACAAAATACATGGTTTCAACTTGGTTCTATCAGAGAGATTCTCTCTGGGCCTCAGGATTGTTTTGCTACTTAAGAAAAGATTACCTCTCCTCCTTTCCAGCCAACTGCTCAGAAGCAGTCCCTTAACGTCAGCCTCAGCAATACTGCCAGAAGGTCTAGCCACGACACCAACCACCAGCCCAAGACCGGCAGGGGGTCCAGCTTCCCCAAGCCCAAAGAGGATGTCCCCAACGCCGGCCGCAGGACAGCGTCGGACCGGCAGAGCCAACCACAGCGGTTCCTGTCCCCAAGTCAAAGCGAGCAGCCTGCCCCTGAGCCCCCTAAGGCTGGTAGAAAGAGCCCTGTCCACCCTGCGCGGGCGGCAGAGGTCCTGATGCCCCCTGACCTCCTGAGCGAACTCAGCTCTGTGCTCAACAAGACAGGCCGACGGAAGGAGAGCTGACGGACGGGACGGGGCGGGACGGGACTCGGTACATGGTGGAGATGGAGCTCCTTACGATGTGTCAGCCATAGAAAGGAGGTTCATGGGAGAAAGTGGAGGTGCTGGGGTCGCTGTAGCCTGAGCTGGGACCTAGGCTGACACTACAACTGGGATGGATCCCCGGCTCTCTCCAAGCCTCAGAACACTCTTTACATTTTCAAAGGCGGGCTTCGCTCGTCTTGTCGGTTTAGTAATGAATGAGAGTCTACACCAAGTTGTAGTATTATGATGACAACCAGCCTTTATACTCATAGCGTAGTGCAGGAAAGACAGGCTGACCTTCAAAAGTTTTGTTTTAATGTCATAGTAAGTCTGAACTGAATGGAACTACTCTTGTGTCATGTTAATTTTTTAAACTTGTATTTTTACTTTTCCAATTTTATACTTAGTTTTCTGTAGTCTGATGGATGTGTATACCCTTGCATACTATGAATGCCAGTGTTAATATGAATACAAGCTCATTTTTTTCCAGAGATTCAGGCTTAGATACTGTATTGCAAGGGCATACGGTACAGCAAGCCCAATAGGGATTCAACAAATCCCACCATTCAAAAAGCCTTTCGAAAACCCCGCCTCCAAGCTGATTATATCATTGTTTTATTCATAGACTTCATCAAAGGCTCCTTTTATTGTAGTAAAATGTAAGAATAAACTCCAGTCGCGAGTCATTCGCTCTTACTGAATAATGTATCGTCGGTTCTGAAAATGCCCATGTCGGCAATTGTCGCATCGGTCCTCCATGAAATATTCATTTTAACATTGGATTTTCATTATGCCTCGTGCACCAGCTACTTGTCCTCTGTCGTATGTCTTGATATTCTAATCATGCAGCTAGTCTGTTCACATATTTATAGCCTAAACATGTCTCACAACACTGGTCCCCCGAAATGCCCATTTGTGTGTATTATTTTAATTTGGCGGTGTTCGATTCAAAATGATGAAAGCTCTTATGTTCCACTAGAAATTTCACAAGGGTTGTCATAAGTGCACCTCTTGGATACCATTTTTGTTTGTTTATGTTTCTCTCCCCAGAATTAAATAGTGATCTAATATTACCCAGTTTGTGCTATTTATATATATATGTATATAGCCTGACTGCACCAGGTTGTAAATGCTCCTTCGTTTTGAAATCTTGTCAGTTCCACTGTCTTTAGTTCATTTTCCTTCTTGGCCCGCTCCCTTTGCTCTGGGGACTGGCAGGCCTGCCGTCTGTCTGTCACCTGTGCCCGTCCCTCCGCCTCCCGGGCCCGGCCAGCAGAGCCCGATGCTCTCCCCGTCCCTCAGAGGCCCCAACTCCATGAAGGTCACCATATGGTTGGGAAGGCAGGGGTCTAAATGAATAAGCCTGGTGAAATGATTAGCGCGGCTACGTGCCACGCGCCGCCCTTGTCAATCACCAGAGGTCACGGTTTCGTGTCAAGTGGGTAGGAGGTGACACATATTAAGCTGGATGTTGGTGGCACGTGACCAGGTGCAGTGGAAAGGCCAGAGAAACGGGCAGGCTCAGAAGAACAGCACCAGAGGGAGATATGGGGGTTCCAGGTGATGGACGGATGCTCTTGCACTCAGTGTGAGTTTCATTTGAATATCTATTCTCAGGAGAGGAACAAAGGGATTGCTGCTTAAAATCCAATGATTTAGAGTGACTCTGTCTGCTCATCACGATGATATACAGATGTTTTTTTTTTATTTTTTATATATGTTTATTATATGGCTGTGATATGACCGATGTTCGTTTGTGCATTTATAATGTTTGGAAGCCAGTATAATATATGACGGCTGGATCAATTGGTGACCGTTTGGCAATGTTTATGAACTATATTTGACAAACCGTAACCGAACCCATCCTGCTGTCCAGCATCCGTCCTTCTTCCAATCCCACGCTTCCTTGAACGTCCAGCCCTCACTATCTATATTCTCCCCCACACAGCCGACGGCCCCCAAGGTTAACCCCGCGATCAATGCTCCGAGCATCTCGAATGAAAGCCCTGGCTCTGTTGCGCTCCAACACAAACAATGCTTTGGTTCCCCCGATTGAAGAAGGGATTAGCGGGAGTGGTACAGTGATATACAACAAGGTCAGGTCTTCAGACCCCTCTCTAATTAGTGAAATGCTGCATGTGGGGAATGAGCCGATAATCCACGTGGCTTTGCCCACAGTCGGTTGTAAATCCCCAGCCCCTTACAGATTTGCTGCACTCATCAACGGTCAATGGTCCTAACATGTATGCTGCCGCATGTATGTGCAGGGGGCGATTTACACCCCTGGTAAAGGCTAAGCCGTTAATGAATGCGCCGGCCAGTTCTGGGCTATAAATAGCTCCGGGAAAGAGGTCCTCACGCCGCCTTTTACGCTGATCCACGCATTCCGCAGCCTCATCTTAATTCTATTAATGTCCCCCGCAGTATTTACGGGGGTGCACCCAACTTCAGCCTGACACTGGCTGTAAAATATTTTCGAAAGCGGTCAGGCCTCATCTAATTAAAAGGCTTTGCAATAGCGATCCAACCGGGAGTATGGCTTTAAAAGCACTATCAGCCTCCCTCCCAGCCTGTAAAGACTGACTGGAACGTTCTGAATGCTGATAAAGTAGGTAACGTGGCAGCACAGGGAGTCCGTAAATAGCTTATTACCCTGCTCTGCGTTAGTGGAACAA
>JAVQJS010107417.1:0-30417 GCA_036024795.1 Galaxias rostratus | reverse complement strand
CAGGGGTTCGGCGGAGGTCAAAATACACACACTTTGTGTACGAAGGGTTCGGTGAAGGGTGCGAAGGGTTCGGTGAATGCGCTTATGAAACTTGCAGGGTTCAGTACCTCCAAAAAGGTCGAGAACCACTGCTATAGAGGAAAGGCAACACAAGGACCTAACTCATTAAAAGAAATACATAGCAGCAAAGTCTGCTTAATGGCTCTTTCGCAGTGACGGAAGAAGAAGTTGCCTGTGTGCAACTTGTTCATTTGGGAACGTGCCCATAAGTATTCAATCAAAGTCTAAACACAAGAACCAAGATACTGAAAAAGAAAAAGGAGCAAAGATCCTAGCATACAATAGGCAAATTTAAGAAAGAACTTTGGAAGTAAGGTTTTGAAACGCGAGTTTGGTTGTCTCTGCTAAAGGTAGATTGATGACTCTTCATAAGATCAACTTGCACTTGTGAAAAAAGGCAACACATTAAGATAACATCATTATCCGAGCACTGCCCACAAAGTTTAAACAGAAACACATCTGATCATGACAGCAAAATGCCTCTCAATCTCACAAAAGTTTTTCTCCTGAAAGCACAAATGAAGACCAGGTCCGTCCCCAGATTGCAGTAAATCAGTAAAATCAGCAAGGGAAGGCTAGATCTAATCAGATGTGCGAAAAAAACTGACTATACCTATATTCTTATCATTATTATTATTAACAACAACAACAATAATAATAATACATTTTTTATTATTAATAAGAATCAGGCACTTCTTCCAACTGGGTCTACTAAATGTTCTGCACTAGAGAGATACTGACAGTTATGAAGAGATTTTTCTTAAATCATGAGTGCATTTTCCAAATGGTAAAAGGTTTCCCGAGTTTTGCATCTGTGATTTATAGATTACATCAAAGACACATCATGATAACCAACTTAAATACAAATAATGACTGAGAAATGCAAAGCAAATAAACTTCCTTTTCCTGCAGTGTACATCTTCTTCCCTATGAACAAACTCAACATTATAATGGCAGGGATCATCTATTCACTGACTGGCAGTGGGTGAATCATAACCACCTTGTCTGAAACTATCCTTTTGGCTGTTTTTTGTCTTATCATACATGGCATGAATACTAAAATAAAACAGGGTTGGTTAGTACACTTGAATCAAGAGGTCCTCTGGCCTTACCTGCCCTGACTCTACGCTGGTTGAAGACATGATTTCCCTCCAGTTACAAGCACTAAAATGGTCTGGCAGTTCCATGCACGTGACCGGCTTCCTGCATCAACGACAGGAACCCTACACAGGTCTTAAACTGGGCAGGCTTTTGCGATCCCTCGCTGTCTCTGACGAACGTCTGGGCACATTTAATTGCTTGGTGGCACTTATGAGAATTCTCCAAGCGTATTCGGAGACGTATTTGGGTCTTTGCTGTATTAACTTTGGACGCCACGGGACCCAGCAGCGGTTATTTAAAAGAAACACTGTTAATCGTTGAGGTGATGGGAGGCCGCTCATTTGTCTTTGAGGCTCACTGGCAGCGCTGTGAAGACAGTTAGATTCATCCTGAACGCACGCTACACTTCATCCTATTGTAAACATTTGCAAACACTAGATAAAGCCCTGCACAGTACGTCAGACCCAAATACAAATATGTTTGTGTATGACTTCAGACAAAGCGTGTGAGTGAGTGGTCCAGTGCCCACTGTTTTGGGTGCTCGAGGGGTGTTGTGTAGCCTAATCATGGAAAAAGCAGCTCCAATATTACACTAATCAGGCCCCTGTAGTCAGCTCAGCCACTTCCTCTTTTGTGGGCCCTCATTTGCTTTAATTAATCATTTCCCCATGTCCCTATGATCTACTACCTGGTGAATGCTGTATGTGAGTCAATCTGTCTGGGTGTGTGTGTGTGCGCACATTTGTGTTGTCTATAATCCCTTACACAATGAACTGTATTGTGACATGCACGGCTCAATGATGCCTGGCTTAATGCCAGAGAAGTCTGACCACTGATGCTATTAAATCAGCAGTTCTCTAAAACAACACGCGCACACAGATTTGGTTTGCATAGATGCAATCAAAGCCAGCTACGGTATGAGTCCAAAGCGGGAAGGTTCTCAAGTTGCACCAACTACTGAAGTTCTTCTAAAGGCAGCGGCCATAGTGAGAAGTAAACATGTCCATGCAGCCATTCCCTAGAAAAGGCTCTCACTTTGACTGACTGACGAGACATTCTTTAACATGACAGGGTGAAGCGTGAACATCTCCGTCCCTGATACGTGCTCAGGCCTCTGACGCATCAGACAGAAGGTGCAGTGCACATTTGGCAATACAAAACGACACAGAGGTGTCAGATTGATATCATCATAGCTTGAGCTTGTGACTGCATACTATTAAGGTTTCATCTGATGTACATATCAGTGGGATACATAGGAAAAAGAAGAGTGTATAGAATTGAAAGAACAAAAAGCAGCTTTGGCAGCCAACAGCTATTCTCATCTCACTAGGCCAAAACACTAGCGGTGACAGTATGTGGTTACTAGACACAGGAAAAAAATAATTTGGAAAAAAAATCCCTGCATTACTAACTTGGCTACTGCATCGTCATAGCAACGCCCACGTGACTCAGGGATGGTCATGAGCTGTGAATGTCCTCCAACAGCCTCTCTGCTTCCCACATGCTCCCTCGACCAATCAAATTCCTGCTTGTCCCTAACGGTTAACCCACTCACAGAGGAGAAGCAGTGGGGCTTGGCCAAGCCTGCAAATGTAAGCACCCATATGCCAGACCTTGGTGTGTGTTGTTCGGGTCACACTCTCATGGGTGCTCTGATGCACGCATACACACAAACAGACATGTTCAGGCACAGATGGAGTTTAGCACTGGCTCCATGATCTTAACCCGGTTTTCTCCTAGTTGTCCTGGAATTCCCTCCTCTGCATCTACCCGGGGCCTGGAGAAGGATTGACAGCTGTGATGCCAGGCTTTTCCCACTGGCTAAGCCCCCCCTCCTCTCTCCTTATCAGAGTTCAGCAGGCTGGGGGCGACACTGACTCCATCTGCTTTGACTAGTGAGCAGGTGAGGAAGAGAGTTATCTAACTGTGTTACCTCCCCACTCTTCAACCATTCACTTTGTTGTGGGCAGTGCAGTGCCTGGGCCTGAGGACAGCACAGTGCTGAATCAAAGGAGAAGCTACACACCGTCTTCTATGTTGAGGATATGTTTTCATCAAAGTGTCATGTTTGGCATTACTTCTACTGATTCTTTTTTTCTAGCATTACAGTTTGGAGCTGGGCTTATCAGTTTGCTGGGTCCTCGCACAGCATGTATGCCAATGCCAGTGTTTTGCATAATGATACAGCACCGTAGGGATGTCATTAAAAACATTGGTCACTTGTACCGCACCACAGTAACCGTTCTGTCCCAGCTTTCAACAAGATGATTTGATTTGAAGGATGCATCCTTGAATTGGTTTATTAGATAAAATAAGGAGAAGAAAAATGGATCACAATTCAAAAGCAACCCCTGGAATCAGGAGGCAATATTAATGGTCATGACCAAACACAAACATAAGATGGGCTTGTAAGAAGATGTGGACTGTTTGATCAACGAGTCCTAATCAATAGCTGTGAGGAATCATGTAATGCACTGTTTATTTACACCCTGTAAGAAGAATAGTATACTTCTCTAATTCCAACATTTAGTCAAGTATTTTGTGGTTACAAGGTACATGCCAAACATGATTTTAATCTATTCTAGGGCAGACATCTAATAATGGAGTCTGGTTCTATTGTTACGCATGTTCATCCATCAAGCAATGCAAACAGACGACCTTGCACTAATGCTGGAACACCTGATTTGCACTAGGTCAAATTAAAGTTATTCTTTGTGCATACATATTATGTAGCCTCTCGCACTAGACAACAGACTGGTGGCCTATAAGGAGTTACTCTGCAAGTTTCAACTGGGTCATACTGTAAATAATACCTATAGCGAATATGATCTTCATCTGGTTTAAGAGAAATACAGTCCCAAAATCTCAAATGTGCAATTCAGTACAGGAAAGTGGTCTAATCTTTATTACTATGATGGCAAATGATATTCCAGTCAATGTCAGTATAATACCAGGCTATATCCTCCTAAAATACAGCATTTGGTGTTATTGGGCTCTTAAATGCTTCCCACTGACACCCCATATTTAAAAGTGGAATAACCCTTCCATTTATTACATGTAGTGTCACTTCTACGCATTGGGAATACTCTCTTAATTACAGTATATAAACTGCAATTCACTGTCCAGAATGCAATATGACAACAGCCGTAAAGCCAGTGCAGTGTAGTTACACCTAGTAGTGCCATGGGCTAGCAACGCCAGGGAGTCGACTCAAATACCTCTCCACGGAAATCTGAGGAAAGAGGATCCCATGCCGAGTTGCATTAGTACATGATTGTATTTTATACGTACCCCATGTTGCAGACGATTGTATAAAGTCGCTGATTGGAGGCGGCTTGAACGGATTTTAAGTTAGCTTGTTGTGGATCCCTGCCAATGTCGAGCTGCTCCACCGAGCGTGGATGGTGACTCACTCACTGTTCCGATATGGCTTGTTGATCTGGTCTCGTATACTATGGGGTGTCAATTCAGTGCCTATTCAGACTAACATGTTGGTGCACGCTTGACAACCAATAAACTAGGCTCAGATGTTAGATTGTCTAGCTTCATGCGTCCTTCAACCAGACGTGCCAACGCTCTTTGCTAACGTTAGACCTGGCTATGCTAACTCGAGGCGCAAGATTGACAGGGCAGGAGATGATTCTAATTCCAACAGAGCGCGAGCTCATGAATTTGCTATTTTTATAAAAACGTCACCTCAGAGAGGAAGAAAATGCATATGATAAGGTGCTAAAATTCTTTCTTAATATCAACCATAGTTTTTCCATCTGTAACGTTGACGGGAGCTGTTATCCGTTGCATTCTGGTATTTACTCTCCAAAGATGACACCTCTCTGTATATGGCCAGCTGTGCCGTATAACTACATATCCTCCGGAGAAAAAAATGTTGAATATTCATTCCACCAACTCCTATTCGAAAAGGCCGACAGTTAAATAATCCCAATTTTGGCTCGTTGCTTTTTGCAAGTTCTTGGCGTTTTAGGAGCCATTAAAATTGATCCAGCTCTGAAGAATATCAAAATGGAACATTAGTTACCTACTTATCATTGTCATTGTAGACTACTACGTCCAGTGCAAACTGCAGCAGGGTTCATTTATGCTGCCTCGAAATTTTCTGTCGAGAGGGTTTCATTTCCGATATTTTTTTACGTTAAGACTAAGTGCATTCTTAACACTGTACTGCAAAACCAATGCATCAATTTAGCTATTAACTAAGATAAAAAGAAGGCATGCGTGTAAAATGCGTATCCTCATAATCTTCTAGAATACATTTTTAAATGAATTGTAAAGTACATCAATTCCTAATCTTTGCCTATCCCTCTCTCGAACGATTCGTTGCTTTACCAGGCATTGGAGTGTATCATATCAACCCTCATTCCAGTCAGGGATAACTCCTTGGTACCCCATCCTCTGTTCAGTGAAAGCATTACATCGGTCTACGTCATCACGCGACTTGTTTAAAATCTGACGTAATTCGCAAATAAGTATTTATTCATTTCCAGTAAACAATTCAATAATGCAGATGGTATTTAACTTTTGAGCAAGTTTCAACAAAACGGAGATGCGTCCCGAAAATAAGAAAGACAATAATAACTACTGCGTGAATTGTAATGATTAGCCTCACAGACCCCCAGTCCTTACCCTACATCAAGCCAAAAAAAATAATTCAGATATTCAACTCGAAATTCGAACAGATCAACACCATGACGTTTTCACTTCATGCTAGGTCTAGCCGCCAACTCACACATATTAAAGAATTTGCATCGCTTCTATACTCTAAATAACAGAGCGCAATGTGAGCTTCTGCTTGGGGCGTACTGTTATGTGCAATTAATGATGGCCATCTGGTGGACAATTTATGTATTGGAAATGTATGTCAAAGTGTGACATGGAAGGATATGTGAAAAAATGAGCAACGGTGTTACTTTCTAATAATCTAGTCCATAAAAAAAACGGAAAAGGGTTACAGTATGCCTATTATGAATTAGATTGATTATAGGAAGTTTTGTGACTGCGTGATTGAGTTATTTAATATAAGCTACTGGGGTAAACATTGTAAACTGATTGTTGCAACTGAAGTTAAGTGGTTTCCAAACTATATAATTGGTATTGTATGACAGGGCCTGAACTTGAATTAGCAACTTACTTTCACCGCTCTTCCTTGTGTCTGAGACTTGGACAAGCTTGATCTGTGCATATGTATGTCGCAACAGTAAGTACTTGACCCTGCTGTGTTTGTCATATTGCAAGAGGATGGACTTTATTAGGTGATGGACATAGACAAGACACTTCTGCTAGGATTTTCTGCAAAATATGGGGGTATATTGATCTTAAAATAAATGATATAATTTTATTGTCTACAGATTCTGTCTTTCTCTAACTATTTGTGCGTGCGTGTGTGTGTGTGTGTGTGTGTGTGTGTGTGTGTGTGTGTGTGTGTGTGTGTGTGTCTGTGTGTGTGTCAATGTGTATGTGTGTGTTAACTCCTAAAACAGATTGTGCGCTTCTATGCTTCGTATTATAACAACACTAATTTGATCAAACATGCATTGCTATTGAGCCACACTGACTGTTTGAAGTGCGCACAACATGACAGACTGGCAAACAAACTCTTGCCATTGGATATGGAGGATAGACAGGGTTTATTTTTAGTCCTGCCCAAAAAAATGAAAAGGACTCTTAAGTCTTCGGTCAGCCTGCTACGATATGCAGTTTGCCTTTTGGATAAATGCAATAGAAACTGAACATATTATGAATGCTAACATCTAAGTTTCAGTCAGGCCTACCAGCTGACAAATTGATAAATCTGCATATTGCAAACGATCTGAATGAAACACTGGATGCCTGAATTCCTATTTTGAGATCCCGCTGAGCATGAAATCTTAACGCAAGTAGCCTCTCTTTGAATGTGATCAACCTTGCAGTGTTGAGCATAGGTGTAAGGACTTGTACCAAAATAAATTATAAAAAGTAGCCGGTAATAATATGGATACTTTGACAAATGAATGTGTCAGTATTGATGCTGACAGTAAAATGACAATCCTTCAGGAAGTGGAAGCTACTGAAGGAGCTCCAGATATCATTGATGAAGTGGAGGACTTACGCAACAGGTAGTCTACACATCCTTTACTTAAACTATGTTGTAATGAAGTTACAATAAAAAAGTTGTACTGTACTGCAAGAGTACAATATGTGTAAAGAGTCTTTTTCATGTTGAAAATTATCCTAGATAACCTCTGGGTTTCTTTTAATTTTTGACATAAACTAAATGGCTCTGTGACATATTTTAATAAGGATGACAGTTTATTCAAAGAAGCAGTGTCTCATTTGTCTTGTGCACCAATGGCTGATGTCAGAGACACTGATTTAGTTTAACGACGCATTTCAGTCTTCTTTCTATTCTTGATGAGCAGAACGACAGTTTTGTGGAGTGAACTTATTCCATTCTGAGCCACTGGTCTGAGTGTTTATGAATGTTTGGATATTGATTGGTTTGAGAGAGTTGGAGTTGTTTTCTGCACATCTGTTTTGTCAAACACTGATAACTACTCGATTGAGAATCCATTGCCTTCTTTTTTATTTCCAAAAGCATTACAGTGTTTAAAAGCATAATATTGACCTTGAAAATATTACGTTTATACCTTCTTACTATTTCAATTAATGTCAAGGGATAACACACAAGTATGTGAGTCATCTGTATGTTTTTTCCCTTCTTTTTATTCCTCTATTCTTGGAACAGTTTGCGGGCGGCTGTCCAAGATGACGCTGTGCGTCCCAAGATGCAGTTCTTGATGATGGATCCTTCTTTTTCCATGGTAACTGTTCAAGGGGAGGACAGTGGCATCCAATGGGAGACCAACCCCAGCCGCAGCTCCACACCTTGGCCAAACGAGTCTGGCAACTCCAGGCAAGAGTATAGCTCTGTTGTCATGGCAAGACCTACAACGCCAGGCTCTGGACCAGCAGGCCGGATCATCTTTGTCATGGATGAAGAACACATCTTAAAGCGTAAAACAGTGAAAGGTAAAACTAGTGAGCGCAAGACCTTGGAAAAGAAACAAAAGGAAATATTAGAAGACGAAGATGGAGTCTCTGGAAGACCAGAGTTAGTTGAAATATCTCTGCCTAACATTAAAGTTGAGGGAGAGGCTGTTGAGGCAAAGGAGACTGATCTTCTAGAAGAGAAAGAACAGCGCTTATTCCGCTTGGTTTCAGAAGGCTCTGAGATCCTCAACATTGTTGTATCTCCTAAGCTGGTGACAGTGGATGAGGAGGAAAGCACCACAATGGTGGACAACCTTTCGTACCTGGAAGAAAGTCTAGTGATAAAACCTTCTGAGGTGACAACAGAGGAGGTGTTAGAACCCAGTGACGAGGTAACCATCTCCAGAAGAATTCACAAAGGATGTGGAAGTGAAGAGGACATAATTTCAATTTTCACACGCCCACATGGGTTGGATCCAGACAGGGCACCAGGGGCCAGGCCTCAAGGTACAGGAGAGGCAAGCAACATGGACTACTTTGAAAAGTTTACCCTGGTGGATGCTCAGGCTCCAGGAACCCCGGCTGTGGTCTCTGATGTTCAGGAGGAGACAGAGGGTGACACAACAGGAGAAGAAGAACCAATTGGAGTCCAGACAGAACAACAAAAAACAAAAACTCCTGTTCTGCCTGCAGTCCCAGAAACCTCTGAGACCAGCGGGGAAGAGGAAATGACTAGCGACCTTCTAGATGAAGTGTTCTATGGTGGAATGGATGACAGCCTCTTGGGTGAGGAAAAGGGAAAAGTGGATGAAGCTTTGCTCCCCAAGTCTCCCCTCAAAAAAAGTGGCTCAGTGCTATTTGGCAGTCAGGAAGACATCCTCACTCCAATATTTCTCCCTTCTGGACCACCAAAGATAATTAACCCTGTTCTATTTGAGGAGCCCAAAGCCATGGCTTTCTTGTACACAGATTTGTATGAAGAGGCTTTGGGGAGTAGGATTACAGAGGAGGATGCTCAAAGCCAAACCTCTGAGAAGTCTTTTCACAGTAGACAGTCTGACCGAGAGGATAGGGGCTACTTGGAAAAGTTTGTCCTAAAGGACGAAACACCTGTAGTGGAGCTGGAGCAACCTCTTGTTGACAAAGTTGAAGAGGATAAGATTACCATGTGGTCTCAGGATTTGTACAATGACCCTACTGAGCAGGACAAAAGGGAGGTGGAGGAGGAAGTCACTGACTTTTTCCGATCAAGCGCTAACTCTTCCCCGTGTGACTCAGAACTATTTCCCCCATCAATCCAAATCGAAGATGAAGATATCAAAAGGACAAACAAAGCGAAGATACAGAACAATGCTCAGAAAACGACACACTCTCCTCTGACGCCGTACACAGATATACCAGGCAAACCTGCAGAGAAAGACACAATAAAGCATAAGAAAGAGCCTCCTGTCCCAAATGACAGGTCTTTCACTGAAGCAGTCTCTGAGCCCCCTGTATTTCTAAATGAACCACCAGATATGGCAGAGGAAACGGAGGGTGAAGAGGAAACACAGCCTTCTCCTCATGACAATAAGAAAGACTCAAAGCTTGAAGCTGCACCTGGGAAGAAGGCAGCCTCAAGTGTTAGGCCTTCTCTGGACCTAACACCTCTCACCCCAGTTGATATTGCTGAGGAAAGGGAGGAGGCTGGAGGAAAGGAACAGAGGGTGGAGGAGAAAGAGAAGGCCTCACCAGCTGAGACCGCTGATGAAGGAGAGGGGGAGGAGACGGAGCGGGGTTCTCCGAACGATTCTGTTGTTCCCAAAGATCTGCTGTCCTTGGCTACAGAGGGGCAAGAAGTCATCAAAGGAGATGATGCTGATTCAGTGGATAGAGAAATTGCATTAGCTCGGTCTGAAGGCCATGCCTGTGACCCACTGGAGGTAGAGAAGATGGAGACTAAGACAGTTCTGAGAGAGGGTGGAGTGGAAATAGCCGATATCAATGTGGCTGAATTGCCTGTAACAGCGCATGAGCCACTGATGGGTGGAGATAGCGTGACTGAATCAGCTGAAAAGGGAGCATGCATACCTTCTCCCACCACAGTGACTGAAACCGCTAAGGAGAGAGGTCACTGCATCATTCTCTAGCAGTTGAGGGTAGCAAAAATAACAAAACAGATCTAAAACAAAATACAGCTATTATCTTTGTAAATGATTGTTTGATGTGAATCTTCTCATCTGAATTGAAAAAGACTTTTGACAATCAAAGTACAATTTCTTAGGTTTACCATTAGTAGATTACCCTTATTCCCCATGTGAAATACTGATCTTTCAAAATTTCTTGTCCCCGTGTGTGCTGCAAAAACATATAAACCCCCACACTGCCCACAAGCTGTTCGATTTGCAGGTGGTGAGATTTTTCTTCCCTGTGTACCTTTGAGCTGAGTTTCCTTGCTGCCTCGGATTAATTGAATCGTCTTAGTGTTGATGGATGGCAACAGCCTGAGAAACGTGGGGAATGAATCACGGGACATTTGAAGGGAGAGGCTCGGGTGTGAGAAATGGAGAGGGGGGATTTTAAAGAGGATGGTAGCCCATTGGACATGGTAATCCACAAGCAGGCTGTGTATCCCTGTGTTGGTAGGTGATTTTGTGTGTTAGTATGTGAGTGTGTGGACAAGATAATAAAGGTATGTCCTGTGCAGAGCATTCCCCAACTACTTTATAAGAGTTTGTGTTAGTGTTAGTGCTGTTAGAGTTTGTGTTAGTGTCGGTTTGCATGTGTTTGTGAGGCTATGAATTTCCAAAACCTAAATCTTGACTGCGTGGAAAAGGCTATAAATAACCTCACTTCTGCTTTCAGCAGGACACCGTTCTCTTACTCAACTCTGTCTGTACCTTGACCAAGAGTGTCTCCTCTGTCCTTACTTGACAAACTAAAGCGTTGAATAAAAAAGCTTCAATATGTGCAATTAAGATTGTGAGTGCTTTTAATGTGCTCTGAGAATCATTCAAGAGCAAAGCTTCTGTGGATCCACCTTTTAAAGGCATTTTCATATATGTTTTGGTCACTTGGTTATTGTCCCATTTTTTGTGGTAAAACAACAACAGCCTCTCATTTGTTTGACATTGGTGTACTACGAGTTTGTCACTGGCCATGGGCAGCCCACCCTACCTAGTAGAGGAAAGTCAGCCATGTTGGTGGTGGTCAAGGCATAGGATGCACCACTCTGATGCGATGTCAGGGTTGCTGCTTTTAAGGAAACAAATACATTTCCACAATATAATTAAGTTGCACACACACCAAAACCTAAAGGTAAAGAATATTTCATGAAAGGTCCTTTATACAATTTTGAATAAACAAAAAAGTATTCAGTGTTTTACATCTAACCCAAGTTGGCATATAGAAGAACCCAAACGTTTTATTCAAAGATTTTCACATTGATGCAGAAAGCCACAACTTATTGTCATTGATATGATCAAGAGCTCTTTACAAACTGTGCTATTCAAACTAGCTTTTGAAAGCTGTACTGGAGATATTGAACATTTAAGTAGTAAGCTCACTGATGTTGACATGAGATCTTTGCATCAAAGTCACGTTGATTAATTAACTAAAGGCTTACAGGTCATTCACATAAAAGCGTCAAAAATTGCTGGTATAAACAAGAAAAAGTAGTTAGACATCCTAGGGCGATAAGGTCAAAGCCCAACAATAAGCCGTGGATTGATAAAGCTTGTGAATCATAAAGAACTGACAACGTGAAGATCAAAAAATAGACAGTTTAGAAATGAAAGCTGAGTTACAAAAAAAAAGTAAAGCTTGTAAGACATTTATTACAGCAAAGATCAAAGATGACCAAACTCTTACACAAGAATCTCAGAACACTGCAAAAATGATATCCCCAAATAGAATTGAAACATCTTAAATAAAGGCCAGTGGTTGCTGGCAATCAAAAGGTTGTAGTGTTTCTAAAAATGTCTTTCAGCATCACTTTGGAAAGCTTGGCCAACAGTGTAACTCTAGTAAACCCTTTGATTCAACAAACCTGGAGTGCAATTCAATTGTGTTTTGAGTGCATCAACAACCCCTTTAGTACAGAAGAAATTAAAAAATTATAAAAACTAAAGAACAATAGGGCAAGATATTAATTGATTAGAACTGTACATTTTATACGATAGAAATTGATGTTTGTATTTTTAATATTGTTCTTGAGACAGCCATTGTGCCCAGTGACAGGTGCATTGGAATCATAAAGCCTACATATGAGCACAAGGACTCCCCAGATGATACAGACAATTACCATGGGAATGCTCTACTAAACTGCCTGGGTAAATTATTTACCCTTACCTTCAATGCTAGACTTTGCTGGTTCTTAGAGATCTCAGGCTCAATTGGGGATGAATATGCAGTTTTCCAGTTATAGCACACTTGATCACATCTTTGTATTTAATTGCATTGTTGAGTTGTATTTGTTCAAGAATAAAAGAGTACACTGTGCATTTGATGACTAGAAAAAAGCATTTGATTTAATTGACAGACCCTCATTTGGAAAAAAAAAACTTTTGTCTCATGGTATGAATGGAAAGTGTATGAATGTAATTCATAGCATGTATAAAAACTTAAAGTACTGTATCAGAAATGTGATTCTGTGGAAATATGATGGCTGAGTATTTTGAGTGTAATGTAGATGTGAGACATCTCCTTTATTGTTTGCCTTATACTTAAACAACTTTGACTACTCTGGTAGAAAACGTTATGATGGACTCTAAAATCTGGCTAAAGATTTTAGCCAATTTCTAACTGATAATGATGTTGAGGTATTTCCACGGATGTATGACTTATTCTATGATGATGGTTTATGCAATGGTTGGAAGAGTCAATAGAACAATTACAAAAAGCTCTTGATACTGTGAATGTCTACTGTCAAAATTGACAGCTAGCTGTAAATACTAGTGAGCAAAGCAATCTTCTCCAGGAGAAATACCTTGTGTTCAAATTTGGAGATAGCTCTATAGAAGTGTGTAGTGATGAAGCATGTTTAGAAATTAAATTTAATTATAACAGCAAATGTCTCTGTTGATGACAGGTAACACAGGCCAGGGGGCTCTCTACAGTATGAAAACCAAGGCTCAAAAACTTAATCTCCCCCTTAACATCCAGTGTAAACTTTTTGATAGAACTGTGGTCTCTTTTCTTCTGTATTGTGGGGAAGTTTGGAGTTTTGGGAAAATGGGCCAGGTAAAAAAGTGAATAAATAAAAGTACTTATTAAATGGTTCATGGTGAGTTAGGTAGGTGTAGTTTAGATATAAATATAGGGAAGTGGAAGGTACATTTTAAGATTCTTTATTAAGTTCAATGAAAAGAAAGCTAGCTTTATGCATGTTTAGACTTCCAAAATCTATATTTGATGAAAATAATAATCAATCTGAAAGGACAATCAAGATAAAGAGTATTTTTTTTAAATGTGGGAATGCTATTATGACTTATGACAACTAATCTGCGGATTTAGACTAGTTAAATAATCTAAACTAACGTTAAATAACCTTCAGAGAATTACCTTTACTAGATTTAGGTGTGGTAACCATAAACTGTGGGAAGAAAGGCATGTCAATAACTATGAAGCTAAGATGTGTGTGAAGTGTGGGTTGTAGATTATTGGAGGTGAATTTCGTTATGTATTAGTCTGTCCGACTTTTAAAAATCCAAGAAAGAAGAAAATAAATTAAATAAAAAATAAATTAGGTCTTTTTCATCATTAATGATTAACTACTATGCTTGCTTTTACTGCTCTGAACTTTCAGCACCCCTTCTCTGTTTTGACTCCATATGGTGGCCTTTAGTGTCTTGTAAATGCTTTTATAAATTATCCTCTACATATGCATCTGCTCACCTAGGATTCACCCCATACTTAATGTCCCTCGGTAATCTCTACCATTGATGACACGTACTCGACTACAAAGGACTACATCTACTTTTAACACTATATGTACACCACTAAATATACATTCCATACTAAATGCTGAAACCCAATCTTATATACTACTTTTCTACAAATATTCGCTTAAGTTGTGAGCATACTCAACTGGAGAAAAAAAAAGAGAAAATAAAGAAAACACCGAAGGAAGTTGGCGTATCATACGTATTGGCACAGAGAAAGATATCTTAGGCACTCAACAGTTTCCCATATATGGTATATCATCCGGGAACTGAATCCGGGAGAGTGCTGTCTTCTTTTGTATGTCAGCTTTCCAGACCAGCAGATGGCAGCACCTTTACATTGTTTATGTTTTACAACAGCTCACTTCCTGTTATGTTCGGTAGGACTGTTGTTGGCGAGCCATGGAAACATCACACTCGAGGCAGGGTTCAGGGGATTCTCGGACAATTCCCTCTACCGATGTTGACCTTTTAAATGAAGTTGATTCATCTTCGCAAGATGAATACATAGACGGGTTTGGGGACCTAGCCGCTCTACCCGTTGAAGTTAGTGAGAGACGTCCCACATGTTCAAGATGCAAGTGAGTGTTGTTGGTCTTCATTGATTTAGCTCTTTTCCAATCTAGATAAGGGTTGTATTACAATACATCTGTCTACAAGTGCATACACATTCGAATACCTAGTTGTAATAGAGATAAAACATTACTCCGACAATGATCATATGCCAAAACAGATTATTGCAAAGTAAAGGAAAATATACCGTGTGTAAGGGTTCACTGATGGCTGACACTACTGTCAGGCAATACCATCACATTTTGCAGTCTATGCTCATTTTTGAGACAATGTATTTTATTAGCAATACTAGTTTTACCGGCTATGTTACTTTGTTCCACATACATTCGCATTGTAGACAAATGGTAATAGTAGTAAACACCTGCTTTCCATTGATAATGTATCTACAATTTTCTTCTCAGGCGTCCACAAAAGGTATGTCTCTGTCCCTTTCTGCCCGTGCATCCCTTGGAAGTCTCCACCTGCCTGTACATTGTGCAACATCCTGCTGAGGTGAAGTCTATTCAGAAGTATGCTGGGTCACAGCATTTCATTGTAAAGACAAGAGAAGTTCAGGGTTGTCTTAAAATTTGCTTTCAGAAAGGGTTATTATGTAGTAATATATCAATACCAAGTAAACAACACATGTATTCACTCTGATGGCGGACCATTTTGTTTCTCAAGGTTTTTAGTAAAGTGTCTACAAAACTGCAATTTTGAGGGTTTGCAAATATATTTTCTGTGATTCAGGCATCTATGTATGTGTACTCTGAACATATGAACCATAGCAGAGTAGACTCAAGCTGAATGGTCATTATCATGGTACTCTGACCTTGTACTCTTCAGGAGAGTAGAGTCCTGCGCACAGTTCCAGTCCTTGCTGCTTGTTTACCACCGGGAAAATGCAAGGTGTTGGTGGGAAGAAGATTTAATGAAAACAGGTAAATTTGCTAAACAGATTATATGGAGCATAAATTATTTTGTAGTTACATATTACCCGCTGACAATTTATTTTAAAAATCAATATCATATATATACATATTCTCTTCTCTTGTATCAGAAATCCAGATCTGGCATCAGTGTGCCGTGACAGAAGAACCTTGATTCTGTACCCGGGCCCAGATGCTCAGAACCTGGAGGACCTGATACAGAACACAGAGGCCCACGATGGAAGTGCTGAAGCACACAATGTAATCATCATAGATGGCACTTGGAGTCAAGCCAAAGACATGTTTCTTAGGAATACCCTGCTTCAACTACCAAAACAGGTATGCAACTCCACTAAAGGGCTTTGCCGCATATAGGCCTACTGGACTTGATGTATTTGACCGAAGATCTCCTCGGCTGATGGTTGTACCACAAAAAGTCTATCTTTGAGTTGCAATAATCTATGAAACAGATGATGTGCTTAGGTTAACACTTTCCCATGTCACTAGGTTAATTTAATTTTAATTCTGTACAAGCCTGTTCCAGTAATTACATAAAATACTGTATTTTTTTTTTTTTTACCTTTGTGGTGAAATCTGTGCTCTGACGGATTTTATCCAAGCATTCAACCTGAGCAGTTGTCTTCAAATGTGCTTTTTATTTCACCTGACAAACTTCACAGCCTTTCAAGAACATTGGACAATTGTTAGTTAGGGCAACGGATTAGTATTGTGCTCACAGCCTCAAAAATTTTTCTTGGAGTTGTAGTAATCTTTAATGTTCTTTACTTTGGTTCATCAGGTGCAGCTCAGTAGGGCTCTATCCAGTCAGTATGTCATCCGCACACAGCCTACAAACATCTGTCTGTCCACACTGGAGTGTGCAGCTGTCACCTTGTCCATCCTGGAGCGAAGCAACTGCATTCAAGAGGTAGGTGGTCTATGAACATTTGACCAAAGCAAGTAGTTTAGATACGTGGCAATTCACTTAAACAAATTGTAAATTTTATTTAATTAAACACTATCTACAATTAGTATTTTGATGCAATGTTTAATATTTCAGTCTGCAAAAGCAGTGTCAACAGATGAATGGACATGGAGTGATTTTCTCCCTTTGTTTAAACCCTGCTTTCTCCTTTCTCGTGTCCAACCCAGGTTCTTTTGAAACCCCTAAATGCCCTTTGCTCCTTCCAGCTGCAGCACGGTGCACAGGTCCATCACAGCAAGGAGCACTTGCTCCGAAATGGCATGTACGATAAGCCTATGCCCACAAACAAACGCAAGATCAAGAGGATAGAGAAACTTGTCACTGACAAGAATATCTGTCCTAGATGATAAACAAATTCAAGAAGGATGTTTTGATATTTTTGCCCAGAATTACTGGTATCTGAACATGAATAAGTGGTTACAATTAAAAGTAAAGCTTATAGTAGAAAGCTGGCTCTGCCAAAGGTCCTCTTAAAAGGCAGATGTGTGAGTTGTGAAACTTGTAATAGTTGTGTGGCCCGGACTGGCGGATCTGGCCCTTTTTCCCAATGAAGATAAAACCACACAACCACTATGTGTTGACTGGTGTACTCTTTATTCTGTGAAAAGACAACACCCTCACAAACCTTCTGATCCTACAGATTTTAATTATGGTAATACTAATAATCATTTGCAAGTTTACAAGAGAAGCGATATGAGATGGTTTTATTGTAAAATGTTTAAATAAAACTGAAGCTCTTACCAATGTTTTGTTCCTACGTAGATTAATTTTGAAGAAATAAAATAAGAATAAACTCTGTGTGGAGTTTGCATGTTCTCCCCGTGTTAGCGTGGGTTTCCTTCGGGTAATCCGGTTTCCTCCTACAGTCCTAAAACATGCAGGTTAATTGGTGACTCTAAATCGTCCATAGGTGTGAATGTGTGTGTGAGTGATTGTATGTCTATGTGTTGGCCCTGCGATGGATTGGCGATCTGTCCAGGGTGTACCCCGCCTATCGCCCGAAGTCAGCTGGGATGGGCTCCAGCCTCCTGTGACCCTGCATAGGATAAGCGGGTCTGATATTGGATGGATGGATGGATAACTCACTACTTAAAAAAAAAAAAAAAAAAAGGATGAAAAGGACCTAACCTCTAATTTGTTCTCCATTCATTGGAACATTAAAGCTATAAAATATGGAAGCCCACGAGGGATTTTATTAACATTAATTACTCTTTCAGGCTTTTTTTCAACGTGCGCCGCTGGTGTAGTGGTATCATGCAAGATTCCCATTCTTGCGACCCGGGTTCGATTCCCGGGCGGCGCAGGGATTGTGTTTGTTTTTGTAATATTGATTGATTAATTGAATTATTAAAAGTAGCAATTGACAATAAACTTTAGCATTACATTGGTGAATGCACAACTTGAACACACGAAGCAATGCCCTGCTGCCAATGCCAACGCACCGATAAGGTGCATTTAACTTGGCTACATTGCGCATGCGGAATCATGTATCCGCTCTGGTCAATCCGCCATTTTATGTCGCCATTCTATTGTTCATAATTTGAGTTAGCTGGGGCACTATATTATTTTACTATTGCTAAATACATTTTATTTGGATATTGTCCACTGAATTCGAAAGAAACGGGGAATAGAGAAAAGACCCAAGCCATCATAGAACGGCATTCGTGGATTTTCTCTCAGGGTTCGATCTCACGCACAGTCGGAAAATATGATGGACGACGAACAACCCAAGACCCTGTACGTGTTACTATTATCGGTAGAGCAGACTAGCCACAATGTTATTTTAATGAGTTAGCGTTGTCGCTTCCAGACTAACCACATATCGAATTTGTGATTATGTTTAAAGCATAGCTATCTTTATGTCGATGTGGCGAAGGGATCACGGGCATAGCCTGCAATGTAAACTGGATAAGCTAAAATGCTATTGCTAGTAAGCATGCTACTAATGTCAGACGTGTCCATTTTTGAGACAAAGACACTCAGCTAACGAGTTAGCCAGCTCGCGCCGCCCAATTTAGAAAAACATAAATCTTAAGATAGGCACAGCCACTTTGACATACAGTATGTCAATAAGTTCAGATAACAACTTTAGTGCAGCTTCTCCTTTTAGAATGCGCTTTTTGCTACTGTCTGATTCGGCTTTGCGTGTTAGTCGAATAATCTGAACAAGCCGGGCCTTCAACGTTAGACTTGGTAGTGTATTGCATTGTAACGTCTACGTTAGCCAGCTAGCTAATATGTTAACTTTACGGTCCTGGTTTATTGTCACACTAGTGGTAAATTATACATTTGTTTTGATAATACAGTTTAAGGATTGTCAAACCCTAAATTGCATACGTAGGCTACAATTCCCATCACAATAGGTTGACGTGAACTACAATCATCGGGATGATGAGTTGCCCCAAACGAACAAGGTACCATTTATCAGCGTTTTTATGCCTACATTTTCCTTTCCTGTATGTTCAGGTATGTGGGGAACCTGTCCCGGGACGTGACAGAGGCCCTAATCATGCAGCTGTTTGGGCAGATCGGACCCTGCAAGAGTTGCAAAATGATCGTAGATGTGAGTCCGCTATGCTTCCTAGAATTGCCCCGAAATATTTGGAGCCCTTAACGATTATACTTTCCACTCTCTAAAAGTCAATTTCTTCCCCCCTCCAGACGGCAGGTAATGACCCATACTGCTTTGTGGAGTTCTACGAGCATAGGCATGCAGCTGCCTCACTGGCAGCCATGAACGGTCGTAAAATAATGGGTAAGGTAAGCTATCGTATCTACTGGGTGAGTCCACTGGGGTTGGGGTGGCCAAGAAGGACAAGGCCTGAAAGAAGACTAACAGTTTTCTTATTCTACTTAGCTTCTAGTTTTATACCGTCTTGACCTATTATCAACTCTTTGTAAAGTTTGAATGAATGTTCACAAGTACTTTGCTGTCCTGTCTGATGCAATGTTAATCTAACAGGTTAACAAAACTGCGCAATCCCGTTAAATTTCAAGACAATGTTGCGTTTCTACTAGAAGATTATTAGTTAAATATGTCTTATAAGACAAAAATCAGCTGTTTTATCAAGTACTAATTATTATTCAAAAATATACTTATGTTGGTCAATAGTGAAATTTGATTGCCAACTATATAAGAGATTATCCACAGGTATCAAAAAGTACTCCATAATGGGATAATGGCCGTATAAATAGGAGACATGGGCGCTCTATCGGCCTATGCCTTCACCACAGTAGATAGTTCTCATGGTAAAGGTTGTTTGATCGCGACTTCCTTGGTCTATATGTTAGTTTAGTATTTCTGTCCATAGACGCCTTTAGAAAATTTCTTTACAACCTCACTTTTTTTTGAGGTTTGTTTTTGGTGGAAGTGTCTCTTGAGGTGTCTTATGTACAGTTTATACGCTTTCTTTACATGGCACTATTGTGTAATCATACAGAGTGAACTTTTTTCCCCTTTGTTCCATATGATACACTTCTACCCCCTACATCTGTGATAGACTTGTGTTCTTTAGCAAATTTCTTTGCATAAAGAATCCAATTAAGAGCAATTTCGATAAAGCATATTCAGTTGAAAATATTTTATCCTCAACAGGTAATGAAGGACCATTTGAGGAGTATTACAAGTTCGTAAAATTCACTTGTTTGTAAGTCCCTTGTTATTTGGACCTTTTTTACTTCCTAGAGTTTTTGCTCCAAATTCTGACTTGACGGAGACTGATTTGTACATAGTTATGAGTGTATCCAGGATACTTCCCTCTATACTCTTCACTGGTGTGTGTGACAAGTCCACTTATCGGCAAGCAGTCAAACGTGTGCTGTCCACCTTCAAGCGTGCTTTTCACTTTACGCTGCGTATTTCTCTCTCCCTTGCTCTATTCTGTATTTTTTTCTCCCTCTATCTCCATCCTGTAGGAGGTCAAGGTGAACTGGGCCACAACTCCAAGCAGCCAAAAGAAAGACACAAGCAGTGAGTAGTGAGACCGTTTATTTCAATGTATCACTTTAACCAAAAGTCCTGCACAACATGACACAAGGTTTTCCTTCAGATCACTTCCATGTCTTTGTTGGAGACCTCAGTCCTGAAATCACCACAGATGACATAAAGGCTGCCTTTGCTCCATTTGGGAGGATATCGTAAGTCTTGTATTATGTATTTTATTTATAGGTATATTTTTTTATTATATGATTATTTTTATGCTTGTTACTTGAACATTGGCTTCCGCTCCATTGACTAAAATAAGAATGGATCGCATTCATGAAACTACAAATTTATTGTGATGGTAGGTCTTTGCCAGTGACAATAAGCTACTGTTGTGCCCCCTTTGTTGGCCTTACAGTGTGCTTTTTGTTTGTCTACAGTGATGCCCGAGTGGTGAAAGACATGGCCACAGGAAAGTCCAAAGGCTATGGCTTTGTCTCCTTCTTCAACAAATGGGTAAGTGTCCTCACTTCGATGCACGATTGCCTTGCAAGAAATCATTTGCGTACTTGAGATAAGAAATTGAGATTTTTTTTCTCAATTGTTCCCTCTTGACATCCCGCAAATTGAGCACTGCCTGCTGTCCTATTTTTTGCCACACAAACGATTTCTCTCCATTGTGCATGCATCTGCTCGGAGCCTTTGCTGAATTGCTGGTGTTTGTTTGTATGTGTGTGTTCTGGCCAGGATGCGGAGAATGCTATCCAACAGATGGGAGGACAGTGGTTGGGTGGAAGACAGATCAGAACTAACTGGGCCACAAGGAAGCCCCCTGCACCTAAAGCCACCTACGAGAGTAAGTGGGACCACACTTTGTTTGGGAAGTTACCTAAAGACACCCAAGTTAGATCTTCCCAGCTCATAGAGAACTTAGTTTTGGGTTGAACCTGACGGAATTGGGTTCGAAGTATTTCTCATGAGGATATTTCTCATGAGGATATAACTATGTGTTTTATTTTGGTGTTAAAGCAGCAAACACCAAGCACTTGTCATTCGAAGAGGTGGTGAACCAGTCCAGCCCCAGCAACTGTACCGTCTACTGTGGAGGAGTCACCACGGGCCTCACAGGTTAGAAACACTCCTACGGGTGGAAAACCTACCACTGCAGTGGGGCTGTTGTGGTCATCCCACCAATGTACACACCATGTTTATTTTCTCTTTGTTTTCAGAGCAATTAATGAGACAGACCTTCACCCCTTTTGGCCAAATAATGGAAATCAGAGTTTTCCCAGACAAAGGCTACTCGTTTGTGAGGTAAGCCGGTAGGGACTAGTGGTCGGTGTTAAAGTCTAACACAATGCTTTCCTGCGTTTCTTGTGAGGAGCAACACTGCTGTGGTGGCAAGTTCAGATGTCTGTGGTTTAACTTGCCCTCACCTGCCCCTCCTGCATCTAGATTTAACTCCCACGAAGGGGCAGCCCACGCCATTGTGTCTGTGAACGGCAGCGCCATCGAGGGCCATGTGGTCAAGTGTTACTGGGGCAAGGAGACCACAGACATGGTCAGCCCCATGCAGCCGGTGCAGGTGCCTCAGGTAGGGACTCATGCTACTTCAGTGCACTGTGAAAAGATTCCTATTGATTGTCTATGGACTGCCAGCAGACACTTCTTCAAAGTAGCGTTTCTTTCAAAACTCATTCTGTACACACATGTTCACAGTTTTATCCTGGTCAGGCAGGAATGATGTGATGTTTGTTTGTGTCTCTTTGGTGGTCTCCAGCAGAACAAGGTGGGCTTTTCTGCGCAGCCCTACGGCCAGTGGGGGCAGTGGTACGGCAACACCCAGCAGATCGGCCAGTATGTACCCAACGGATGGCAAGTGCCCGCCTACGGCGTCTACGGCCAGGCCTGGAACCAGCAGGGATTCAAGTGAGAGCCCAATTTAATAAAAAGCATTTTCCATTGTTTCTCCTGTGGTATTTCAGTTAAACGTTATCAGTGACCCTTTGCAAAAACAAAGGTCTAAAATAACACACAGGTGAATTTGCGGTTGCAGTTTATGGGTCACTCTGTAGACTATTTTTAAAATGTATGCTTCCTGTACTTTGTGATACTACTGTCCTCTTATCTGAGCTTGCACGCTACTGGAACACTGATTATCTCACCTTTCCTCCCTTAATCCCCACGTCCCTAAATGTTCCTTTGACTCTGACAATTCTCTTCTAGTCTGTCTGCTAATTTGAGTGGCCTTTGTATTGGCGTTAGTGAGAATGGGCAGGAAGTGGGAGGATAGAGCAAGGCCAGGGATTCCCACCCACGCTAGTCGAAAGTCCAAAGTATTCCCCCTAGCACATTACATCAGCACTCCCCTATGTAACCATACTGTTTGTGTGTGTGCTCCTTACCATGCAGTCATTTACAGGCCGGTGCAGGCTGGACAGGCGTGGGCGCAGTCAGTAACGGCGGCGTGGTGGAGCCAGGGCAAGGCGTCAATGGGACGGTGCTAGCCAACCAGTCCGGCATGGGAACGGCTGGCTACCACACCCACTGATCCATCGGCCCGGATTGGCCTGCTCTCCAACCCTCCTTGACCACCAAGGAGGATCTCCAGCCGGGGGGAAAGGGTGGTGGTTGGGTCCCCATCTCAGTTTAACCACATAATTAAGAACTTAATGACAGGGAGGTGGGCGTTCAATTAGGCCTCTCCCAGTCCCCTATCAACACCCCACCCACCCCAGAGTTTGAGGGGGTTAGGAGGAGGAGGAGGAGGAGGAGCAGCAGCATTGGCATGTGAATTGTTAAAGGTGGAGAGCCCAGGCCTGGGATAAGTTACACCGTATATAAATATATATATACACCCGCGCACACAACACACATGCATACAAATGGATACACAAATGGTCTTTGGCCTGGCGTCAGATTGACAGACTCATGAATCAGAAAGGACTATGCCATTTTTAATTCAAAAGTATGAATAAAAAAAATACATCACAAAAACGGCGACCTTTATCTGGATTTACCCCTTGCCCCCCATTTGTTTGTTTAGAGCGATTGCAATTGCTGACATGGTTTTGAAATGAGCTTTGCCTTATGTGTTATTTTGTTTTGGGACTGCCATTTTAAAGAAATGTCAGAAGCGATGACACCATGGAATCATGTGAAACCTATTTAGTTTTTTATGTTTATAAAAATTATTAAAATGGATGTCAACTGTTGTATTTTTTTAATTCGATTTTCAACATCTCAACTAAACCAATTGCAGGGATTACTGCCACTGTTCTCTTTATTTTAAGGCAGACAAATATTGCACAAATAATATTCTTGGTTACCTTTTCACTAAATTTGATGTTGGACAAATTCTAGGTATTTTGAGTTTTGCATTCCACGTTTTATTTTAGAAAATGATTTTGGAGGGCCTGCATATACTGTTTTGTATGTAAATAACCAAAGTCTGATCAACTGTTCTGTCGCTGTATAAAGAGAAGAAAAGAACCATGTGAATTATTAAAGCTTGCTTGCTTTTTTGAGGGGAAGGGTGGGGATTTAGTTTCAACTTGTCATTGGCATTAGCATCACTGTTTGATGCTGGTCCATGCACATGTAGGGACAGTGCAACATTTGGTTCTTCCAGGGGCTGGGGGGAACAGCGAAAAAAACAGCATTGCTATGCAGTGCAGAAAGTTATGTAGAAGTTAAAGGTTATGTGTATAAAACATAAATATTACATTTTTGGTGTTTTTTATAAGGTAGTCATTCGTTTTAAACAACCTGATTGGATCTGAATTTTGCACTGTGGCCCTCATGGAGTTTTATTACATTTGAAAGACACCTGTTGTGTTGCCTTACTTTGATTTAATTTTGCAACCACCCAATCAACAGAAAGTAGGCAGTGCCTAAGGATATTTTCAGACCTTATGTTTTAAGGTGTTTTGGCGGGTGGGGATGTTATATTGATGCTACTATAACGTGTTTTGCTTTGTCCCATTAAAATGCTGATGCGTATAACCTTTCTGTGAACGCTGCTCAAGTTTGTGATGGACCTGTAAAACTTTTTTTATTTTATATCGCAGTGTTAAGTAAGGATGTGTGTAAATTTAACATGTATTATATACCCGTTTATCTAATACAACCCTCTTTTATTCTACGGACTTCTGAATACCTGTTTTACAAAAATGTTAGGTTTAGGCCCCTGGACAAAATCGACTGCATAAGTAATTCGCAACAAAAGTTGTGCATGTCACAACCAAAACAAACCTAATTTCCCATGATTCTGAGCGTTAAAGAGGCCGATCTCTTATGCATGTGACCACATCGCTGTCCAATCCAAGGCTCTGTTACAGGCGCATTGCAGTGTCTGGGATGTAAGGAGGAATGGCGACGATCGAGAGGAATAGGAGGTTTGTATATTAAATCCGATTTTGACCAAACAGAGACCGATCATAGGTAGTGCAACAGAGGTACATTTCACCCAACCCAATCATCAGAATAAGTATTATTTATTTTATATGGCTATTGAAGGTTTGAATCAAGATCATTTGGAAGTTATAGCGTATAGGCAAAAATATCGCTATGCTATCAAAATACATTTTATTTTAGTTAGGTACTATTTGTGTCAGTTTGCTCAAAAGGGTCTCGTAGCCTTTTATGCAAAATGACATGTTTATTTTTGTTACATACCTATACTGAAATAAATGGAATAAAGCTGAACTTCCTGTGATCAAAAGCTGTATCTTATTTACATGTATTGTCTGCAGTTTCATCTTCAATCAAAAAAATATATGAATGGAGTCTGGGGTGACCATGACCTCATCCATGGTTAACACAGCACCTCAGACCTCTCACGCTAAGCCGAATCTCGCAGCACGGCAGAGAGAGAACAAGAGTGGATCAACATCCCCAGCGTTCCTGTCCAACTTGGGCAAGGCCACTCTACGTGGGATCCGTAAGTGTCCTCAATGTGGTGTTTACAATGGCACCCGGGGGCTCAGCTGCAAGAACAAGGCCTGCGGAATTGTTTTTAGGGATGGGGGAGGCGCAACGGGGAGCAGGGCTACCAAAAGAAACATTATGGAGGTGGTGAGAGTGGTGATTGATGGGGGAGGGAGTGGGAGAGAAGAGGAGGCCGATGGGAGCGGCGTCAGCGGCTCAGGGGGAGGAGCTCAGGTGTTTTCTGTGTGCCTACGTGGCCGGGGTGGATTTGGTGCTCAGCAAGGATTTGTGCAGCTCGTTCCCACTGACACCACCATTGCTACGGGCGATGGAGCCACACTACTAACGAAGGTCAACCTGGGCCGCTGCTTCCTGCCTGCCTGCCACCAGGGCCTAAGCCTGCGTCAGAGACAATCTCGACAGGGGCCTGCCTCACCTGATGGCCCCTGTGCTCACATAAAACAAGCCATGGAGTGTCAGAGTCACGCCACGCCGCTGCCCCTGAAGAGCTCCATCCTGGAAGGGTTGCAGGCGCCAGCACAGGCCCGCGAGGAGCTCTGGAGACTGGCCACAGAGTCGCCGGGTCCCCTAGTCCAGAGAGTCAACAAAGACACCTTGGTGGTGAAGTGCCACACCAACTCCAGTCACCCATTGGGGCTCCTTCACCTCAAAATGGGGGCTGGCAGAGGGCATGGTGCTGGGCCAAAGAGTAAGGCCAAAAGCAGAGAAGTCCAGGGGCTATTTCACTGTTCATGTGAGGGGGCTGTCCGTGCGGGGAAGTTGGAGACGGGTGGTGGAGGCCCATCTGGTGTGAGAGGCTCCAGCTCCACTAACTCAGAGCCTTGCCTCCACTTTTATGCCTGCCTGTGTGCGTTCAGCAGCGATGACAAGCTGGCATCTGAGTTTGCTGATTTCATCAACGGCAGCTGTAATGGTACGCCTCTGATTGTGTAGTTTGTCACACTCTTTTTTTCTTTTTCTTCCCCAGAACGATTATTGATATTTACACTGTAGCTTATGTTTTGCTTGTATTAACATGATATTCATCCGCCTCCGGTTTGTTTGTACCCTGGGTGCATATAGGTGTGCTCCAGGGGGATACTTGCAGGAGCCTTGTCGGTTTGGACAAGTCCCTTCTGCGAACAGAACCAAACACCCTTCATCACAAAGTCACAAAGAGACTTCGCATGGAGGAGCCTTTTACTGGTCCGTGAAGTGCATTTAATGCCATGGCCCTTACTGTGTCAGGCTATCTGAATGGGTCACTGACAATTGACTCGACTTTCCAGTCTGTCTATGTTCTCATCTTGACCAATCTATCCGTCTGTCCTTCCTCTCCTCTGCTTTCCCACAGCCCCTCCAGTGGTCGGCCCTGTTGGGCGCTCTAGAGAGGGGCTGGCCCCTCCCACTCTGAGGCAAGCTGCTCAGAGGAAGGGCATGCCAGTTGGCAGGCTGAAGACCTCAGGTTCCTTTCTCAGTCCCCCTCCCCCCACTCCAATCAATAGGACAGTTTACTGTCTTTCATCTATCTACCTGTATGATGCACATTTCTCTATTGATTGTCCCGTCCTGATGTGTTGTTCTTTTGGTTGAAACCCTCCACACTATGCTTACATTGATTGGGATAACCGTGGTGATGGCATGCTTTCCTTTCCTTCCAGGGACTGCTCAGCATGTGGACGAGCATCTGGTGAACATGGGCTTCTCTCGCTGGCTGGCCAGTGTTACAGAGCGCATCCACCAGACCATGCACTACCAGTTCAGCGGTAACAAACATAGACACACGTATTGTGGTATAGTAATGGTTTAAGTCATTTACCTTTGGATCCGGGTGAAGATGCACAATAGCTATGGAAATGTGGATTGAGCATTCAAATTAAGAGAAATGCTCTTTGGAGAAAACTCCCAAGTTGGTTAATGGTGGAAATGATGACGCTAAGGGTATTAATTGGGACCTGCTGGATGCAGGGATTTGGAGCAAAGATGCTTTAGGAACATGTGAAATGTCACATCTGGTGTGACAAGAATGACGATGGCAATAATCCGTTCCTCAGGTAAGCCTGAGCCGCTGGTGTTCCACATCCCACAGGAGTTCTTCAGCGCCCTGCAGCACCGTCTCTCCCTGGGATCCAAGAAGAGGAGGCTGCCCAACACAACCACGGGTGATATGTCCGTGTATTCTGCAGTCATTTCATTCACAGCTGGCTGTTGACTTGATACTAAAGATGTTTTTCAACAACCTCTGCAAACATAGGGGATAGTAGGGAAATGTATCTTGATGTGTTTTGTTGCGTTCCCTGTGTTGTCATCGTCAGTGATGGTGAGAAAAGACTGTCCGCCCCTGGGCTCCTTCTGCAAGTACACCTGGCACATCACCAATATCATGCAGGTCAAACGCGTCTTTGACACTCCGGAGGTGAGATGACTGCCTTCTCCTGAAGGTCCAGTCTGGTGCCTGCACCGCCAGGTCCACTGTGACGCTGACAGTTGTAGTCGAGTAAGGTGCATCAGCCCAGGGAAGTTAGATCCCCTCAGTAGCTCTATCTGACTTCTGACTTGTGTCCATGTAGCTGCCCCTGGAGCTGACCCTGAGCTTTGTGAAGAACATGGACAGCTCCTACTCCCCGTTTTCCTGCCCAGAGCTGGCCCCTGACCCTGCTGAAGGCCCTGAGAGCTACAGAGAGAGGCCCCAGGCCATACGACCGCTGGAGCTGCGCACCTTCCTTAAAGTTGGTGAGTGTGTGTGTGCTTTCAGCCACTTCATTGTTTGTACTGTAGGTGATCAGGTTTTATTGAGTTCAGCCCGATAAGAAGCTGTATATGTCGCCTTCGTGTAGGGATATTCACAGCGGAACAGGAGGAACCCACTCCCTTTGTACTTGAGTGGATCCCAAACATCCTACCTTGCTCCCGCGTCGGAGAACTTCGTATTGGCTTCGAGTTCGGCCACCAACATGGCGGTCAGCCAGAATATTCAGAGGGAATTCCCGGCCTGTTGGGAGTTGGAGGGGGCGGAGGAGTAGGACCAGGAGGAGGAGCTGAGAAAGGGGTCCGCAATAAAAGTGTGGTGGACACCTCTCAGCTCAAACACACGCACTGTTGAGATTCTTCAGCTGATTCTCTGAGGAAGTTGATTGCAAAGATCTGGAGGAATCTTTGCCAAGGCTGACCGACAACTGCCTTTCATCAACATCAGCTAACAGCTAACTGCATAGTCGTGTATTACTTGTACCCTTTGTAGGAAGCTAATTGGAATGGTATAGTTTTTTTTTGGTCCATCTTTAACCCTGACTACCCTTATTGCATATTGTTTACTGTGTCTTTTGAGCTACAATTGTAAAACTGTTGTCAATAAAGCTTTTAAGCACAGTAAAATAGTCACTACCTACTTATTAGCAAATGTTCAAAGAATTGTGTGATACTATAGATGTACCTGAAGTTCCATGACAGCGCAAATGTTGTTGATAAAAACATTAGTTGACAACCTTTTTTAAGAAAAAGTTGTTATGACAACTTAAATGAAAATATATTGATGATGAAAATTAACAAGAAATCTCTGTTAATTATACCCTGACGACGAGACAAAATTGCTAGCCCTCTTCAGGCAGACAGGAGATCAACTCTGCCTTCTTAGTCAAAGTATTGGTTGTGTCCCATTTTAACAATAAATGTATGCCTAATTGAATAACAAATTCTCCCAGCATTCAAACATCATTCTCGTTCAATGTTTAAGCAATCACATACTGTTACTGGAAAGTCACATTATTATTAGGCTTTTTTGGACACCTTATCAACTGCCGCAGTTTTGACCCAATAGATTCCTACTCCAGTGCCCACATGTTTTTGGTATTGCAGTGAATTTTGCTTACACAGTGAAGTGATCGGGTTACATGTAATATTTATTATCATTATTATCATTGTTATTATCTTTAATAATAATGATAATAATAATAATAATAATTGTTTTTTTGGACCATTATAATGAATTGGGAGATGGGTTGGACTGGGAGAGAAATTTCACAATCAAAAGCCACATTTTCTAGTTTCTGTCTTCTGTCTTTACACAGAGGACGCTCAACATCATCAAATCTGCTGTACGCTGAGTGGCTGGCCACTAGGGGGAAACATCAGCTAGGTTGACACTAACTAACCGGTCTCACACGAAACGAAGGTTTCTCCCACCACTTTACAAGGCCTATATAAATCTATGCAATGTGGATATACAGTATGTGGAAAACCTTTTATCATTCACCCTGGTCAGGGTTGATTGACAGTGATTCTCGGCCTATCTATGATTACAAAACACAAATTGAATCAGCCCATAATTTGGCTCCCTGCATCTCCCCTCCAGACATTGTACCCCAGTAATTATACACTTGGAAATCTACCCACTGGGAATTAAAACCAAACATTGCTCCAAAACCTGTCCAAATGCTCATTAATTCAATTTATTACAGCCTGTAAACACTGTGGTGAATTATATTGGCACCCCAAAATAACGGTTTGTACATTTTGGAGTGTGTGGGTGTTATGGAAGAACATGGCCTGCCTCTGGCCTCCTTCCTCCCCCATCGGGCCCTGGGGACAGCAGTGTGAACACACACAGGGTCCAAAGCCGTCAGATGGATGGCTGCCACGCTGGAGCTGGTGCTAATGTGGAGTCTGTCACCTAGATGATATGTTACCGACAGAGAGGTAGGGGGAGAGAGATAAGTAGAAGAAGACACGAAGAGGACAGGAGAGAGATACAAAATGAGACCAGCATGAAAAATTGTATGAATATGAAAGAAATGAGCAATGAAAAAGCTAGGACACTGTCAGTTTCAATTGGTGTTTGCGAAGTAAGACAGACAAAGTTACTTTCCCAGCCACATGTGGACTGGAATCCACCAGGACAAGTCTCACGCTCTTAGTTGCTCAGCTTATGAGGGATTTAAACTGGTGTGCGAGTGTGTGTGTGTGTGTGTGTGCGTGCGTGCGTGTGTGTGTGTTTGTTTGCGTGTGTGCGTGTGTGTTTGTGTGTGTGTGTGTGTT